>UZAF01017371.1:0-48576 GCA_900617895.1 Haemonchus placei
GGGCACAAACTTGAAGTAGAGTACTTTAGTAGGGTCGGACAATCCTACCAAACTAATTTACTTCAAATTTGGGCTCCAATGATAAGCGCTGCAGTCGTTCAAATCGTACCGAATTTCGTCGCGCAATTTGCCGCGCGCACCAAGAATCACACGAATCGCACCACACCCGTCGAAGAGATCCGAGTAGAAGTCGTGAATGACCTTCTCCATTGCCCTTCGTGATGCAGTAACTGTTCCGTCAGGACGACTATATTGCCATATTTACAATGTATTCTTTCTCTCTGCAGGTTTGCTATTCGTTTAGGTGGATATAGTGACTATTATGGAAGAAAAGTACCGTTGCTCATTGGAATTGTAAGTGTACTGGTGGAAAACGCAAGTGAGATTTCCAGAAACAGTTTTGTCCTGAAGAAACGTCATATCGTAACAGGCCCTTTTCAGTGAGAATTCTAATTTGGTCGCCTTCAACCGACATCTCGTTGTATTGGTTTTACCCAACAGCAGTCATCACAGGTCTCATGGGTGATTTTTTTCTAACAATGAGTTGTGTGAACGCATACGTTGCTGATCGATTTGATGACAAGAAAACTGTGAGTTTTACTTTTTTTACACTAAATGGTAAGTAGGGCAGCTTGTCTTAATTTATGTCATTTACGAGTTCGAACCCGTCTGCTCTACTAATAAGGCCCATTAAAACTTGGGTCAAGCATTTGGCGTTGAAGCCCTTCCCAAGCCGTCCTGTGCAAACCTCGTTCCAGCTTGAAAGCATTCCAGCTTCACCGGCTGAAACAAAACGTTCGAAGGTTAACCTCAATCTGGTCAAACGATTGCGACATCATGGAATCTCCTGTAAAGTTATACGCTTGCAAAGTAGTAATTACAATATATAGTATAATAGTATATTATATATAAGTAATATATAGAATTTTTATGGGAGCTTCCAGTAAGTCCGGGGAGAAATCTAGCCTGTTGTGAAATTCTCGGCACATACGTTCTGCACAACCTAATATTTGGCATTTCCAGAAGAAGTTCCGAAAATGAAGTCTCGTAACTTCAGATCTACAAATAATCGTTCAATTTTTATGAAATACCAAGTCAAAGGTTGGAGGTAGTCTTCATTTTCTACCCAGTAGCTGTTTCAGTGGAGTCATTTATGTAGGCAATATGACGACTTCACTTTATATCCGATCTTCACCATGTCCGTCTTCAGTGAATTTTTCTTCTACCTCGCCATCCAGGCGAGTGTTTTGGTACTACTGGTGCTTAGAGACCATGAAGGGGTATTATCGAAGAATCGAATCGAATATTGAAAGGAAGCGGCAGGCATTCAACCTGCTGTGAACAGTATAAACACTGGTAGGCACTGTAAAGCAAACACCGGAGGGAATCAAACGAGAGTCCGGAACCGGAAAGGCGGAACAATACCGAGAGTAATCATTGGTGTTTTTCTGAAGGACATTCCGACGAGCTAGTGTGATAAGGGTGTTATAAAACTGTCACAGCTTTTATAAAAAGACGTCTCTACCAAAAAAACCAGTTCCGTTGAAAAAACTAGCGGTTGTTTGTATAACTGATAGATCCTATTTTTGGGACCACCTCCATGAAAGAAATACAGGGGCCAGCTTATGTACAAGTCGCTCTTTCCACTCTTACAATTGAGTCTTAAATACCATTCGAAACGCCTCACAAAAATAAAACGTGCAGTGAATCTAGTTGAGAAAATTAAGGGTTCGATCCTGGTGCCGATGCGTCTGGTGACGGCGCCTCTCCCCACTAGGTTAACACCGCGAACTTGCTAGTGCTCATGCGCAATCATCTAGTCACAACCTCAGTTGTACATCGCTTGATCCCCATCAAGCTGAGGTATTTCACAGAAAATTGAGCCCATTTTTCGCTCATATGAGGCATAATTGTTTATTTATCTATCCACCAATGATACTCGCTTAAGCGATACTAGTAAAAAACACTTGAAAAAAATAAGAGAGTTGGATATCGTTTTCCGGAATATATTTCGATTGCTTTCCAGTTATCGACAAGGATGATTATCGTGTCGATTATGTTCAGTCTTGGTGCTTTCATCGCTTCTCAAAGTACAAAGGCTATTTTGAATGGGATATCGTCGACGGCTCTGCTTGTAATTGTAGAGGGTGGGTTAATGTTTTTGTCAGTACAGGTCAAAAACTTGGATATTCATCTCAAAATTAAACAAACTTGAAACACGAAGATTTTTCCTGCTTATCTGGCGAACTATTGAGTGTAAGCTCGAGGTAGACCTTTAGAATGGCATCGAGTCTCGCTCAAAAAGACAGGAATTTTTTGCGGTAAATGCGACCCTCGACAGTTTTTGGGACCACCTAAACGCATTCGCATGGCTTGTGTAGGCTCAAAACTGATTACGCCCTTTTGTGGTGAAAAATGACGTGCTTCAGGTTTATTGTTGGCGACTTTGATTGCTGGTGTACTCATTCTATCTCAGAGCAGACCAAAGAAGGACATACATAGTATCGAGGAGCCGCAAGAAGAGAGGGAAGTGGAGAGGTTAGCCTTAATTGCTCTTGCGAAAAACCACACTGAGCAGATTAGAATCCTGTATTTCTCAATGAATTGCCCTATTCGCTAATTACTTCGGTATTGCGAAAGATATCGAGCATCTATTCTCGGTAATGTTGAACCCTAACGTAAACCATGCGGCATGGTATGGGCTATACCTTCTCTTATGGTTAGCTCCTTGATGACAGAAGTAGGTCAGACGGGCAGTAGGAACAATTTTGTGTGAACGATTCACCGCACGCGGCTGTAGCGGAAAATTTGCTTCGTCATAACAGTTCTAGCGCTCTTCATACAGCTCAATCGCTATGCGATTATCACTTATGACATAATTCTACTGTTAGTTCTTTTGTTCCTGATTCCCTTTCTTGCTGCTGCATTCTGATATATTCCTTCGCGCGCGCGTCTCTCTCTCGCGACGCGTCAATTTCGTTCCTACTGCACCATACCCCAGAAGTAGCACTAGTAAACGCTTGAAGTTCAAATACTATTTAAAATCGAATTCAAAGATCTGTCTTGGCTCATGAGTTCCGCCCAACGGGCCACGCCCCGAACCGGCAGTCATCATTTGGCTGAGTGATAGCCATTGGTCATCAACTTGGAAAAAATAGTTGAGAAATCATTTGGGAATCAACTGGAATAAGAGGAAAGTTGATCAGCTAAAAATAGGTGAAATAGCATTAGTTGTAAGCCTTCTTAGCTCGTGAAAACACCCGGTTTCTTCACGCATTTCCCGTATTTTTCGCATTATCACACACAAAATCAGGGCGTTTTCTCCTAGCACTTCTGATAAAGCTTTTTATTGACTTCAGTACGATGCGAGACTCGTTCTATTCTTTTTGATGACTGTACTTACTAAAAAAGCTGCTGTGATCATATTTTGACGAGTAGACTGAGTAAGGAATCTGCTTCGTCCTATTCGCGAGTAAGTGGCGGCGACAACGGAACATTTGTAGAGAGTGCCATCTAAAAAAAAGAATCTTATAGTATAGAAGTATTGAGCTCCGGCATATGATGACGCCATTATTATTACTACTGCATATGGAAGCATCACTAGCTTATTTAGAGATTGAGTCGAAAATTTCTATCTTAATAGGTGTAACAAAAGGGTTGAGTCAGCAACCTATCCAGTGAATTAATAATCTCATTTACTTGCGAGTTTTAGTAAACTAATAATATAGACCGCTGAAACTTAGTTAAAATAACAGTATTCCCTTTACGTCTGCTCCACCACCGTCGACATTCGAAGTTCAAGATTACGAAGGACGGTGAGGAGAGCACAACTGCCTCAACGCGCCCAATAGAAAAAAGGCAAAGGTTGGCTCCTCATTCTACTATAGCCATCAGCTGATCCAACCTCTCTTTTCTGTCACCACTGAATCAAATTCTACAGCTAACTACTTCGCTTGGCTTCTGTAACAGCACACGGTTATGAATGACGCTAATAATGCACAAACTGACAAAGTAAGTATGCTCATACAGTATTTGATGAAGGTTATTCAGCGCTGGTTGTCTGGAATTGACGAAATTGTCGTTCTATTCCATATATGAATCGTTGAAAATTTTTGTCATACCTCGTGAGGGACATCGGCGGCTTTTCCTCTACCTGACATTTGGTGCTAATTTCTTGGATCAGCTGTCGTTTGGCGAAGAAAAGAGTAAGTTGATGGGGGCCAGATCTACATAGAACCTTATTTCCAGTGTTCGCAATTACATTTCAGGCCTAATCGGAACCTACACTCTTTTGTCGCCATTCAACTGGACCAAAGACGAGTATGCTAATTACAAATCTTTGAGGCCAATTGTTCGTGAGTTTGGGACTGTAAAGCCTTACACATTTTAAAAATTTGGGTAAAAGATTTCACTTATAGCAAGAAAGGTATCCATATGAACTCATACCTCTTATCCATCATGTAGAAGGAGTGCTGTGGTGTTGCCTAACTCCATAGACCTCTTTTAGCTGAGTGGAGGTGGTGTGGTGGCAAGTGGTGCACTATCACCCAGGAACGGTCCATGGTATCTCGGATCATTTCTCGTCTAAGCCAGCCAAGTCTGCCATACACCGGGGTCGGCTCATTGGGACCAAACTCGTCCGATAGGATAAAAGCACTGACTTGTAAATCGACTGGCTACCACAAGTCATAAGGCCGGACATGTAATTATACCGCTTTAAGGATTATGAATGAAAGTAGAATTAAGGGAAGCTTCCCAAAATGGTATGGATTATTCCCGAAAAATTGTCTTTGATCCTTGCACTTGTGGAAAGAAATGAGGATTCACCACTATGACATGAATGATGACTGCATTGCTCATCTCGTCTACTTTCAATGACGGGGCTGCCTCTCGTGGTACACGCATGCCGAATAATTATTCCTCTAATTCATAGATATTGCAACTTTTTTGCAAATACTTTTTGACAAAAAAGTGTTTGTGGCTGGTCATGGCAGCACAGATCTCCACATATCTTAATTCAGATTATTTCAGAGATAGTTGGCATGTTCTTTGGATTATTTGTGCTTAAAAAGTGGTGGAAACTTCGTGACACCTTTGTGATTTGCACGACAATTGCAACTTTGGCCATTTCACTTTTCATGATAGGACTTGCAGAGGTAGGAATTGCCCTTCTTTCGTGCGAATTCGTGAAAAATCCTGATTGTTATAAATTTTCACTCTCACATGACTGACGATCCCCGAATCAGGACATTGTGGAAAGAGCCCGGCGTTGTTTCGAATTTTTTAGCTGACACGAATAAGGATTTTAAACTACCGCTCACTTGTGCTTCATGTGATTACTAGGGCGCAACATTTCACACCAGAACTATCTAATGATTCCCTACCTGTAGAACTTTGCAGGCTTCATGGCTGATTTATGCCAGCTTGGCTCCAGGAAGTCTTCACGGTCTACTCAACCCGTTAACCTACACGTTTATGACGTGTATAGTTCAACAAAATGAAGTGAGTTACGAATATGGAAAAGCCGCTTTTATATATTAATAACACAAGAGCTAGAACGGTGTTTGAAAACTTATAAACTGAGAGAAATCAGTTTTATTTACATGCTTTTCAAATGCAACACTTCCACGTTATTTTAGGGGAACGTCCGTTCCGCGCGCCATTCGAAACTAGTTCACCCCGCCCAATTCGCGCGCGGCGCAGCCCCTGGGGTCTCGAGATAACCTTACAGTACCACCAATGTTCAGTGAAGCGAATGAATCGCACTAGTCCGTGTTATTTCCTCTTTGAACTGACTGCCGTTGACCAAGCGCAAATCGTGTGCCCCACTGACAACTGCAACGTCCGTCAAGTAACGCGGGCTGATCCGCCGCATGCGGCATGACCTAGTTTCGACGGAAGCGCGCAACGAAGCGCACCCACTTTATGCCCCTCAATCGCCACTTTACTTTGATTCAAAAAATATCGATTAGCGTTGGAACCTATGCACTTTTCACTACCAGACAGTCTTTCAGATTGGCAAAGCATTCGCCATTAGTTCGATTGCTCAAAAGCTTGCTGGATTCGCTCAAACCGCTATTTTACAGAATATTTACATTGCTACATTGAGCTGGTATCAGGTATTAATTCTTCTTATATTCTGTTTATCTTTGAAAATGACTTTGTAACAACAGCATAAGTCGTAGGCGTGCACTGAGAAATGTCGGTCCGATGGTCTGCAGTACTTGCAGTGATTATGGAGCATGGAAACAGTAAGCACAACTACAAGCACTTATTACTGAAAAACAAGACACATCAGCCTTAAAGTGTTTTGGGAGTAGTTGACAACGGGAAAATATCTCTATATGTCGATCAACCTTGATTATCGCCTCTCTGGGAAAAAGTCGGACCTATGATCCTCCTGAGACTATAGTGCAATCCGCGTTCATGCTCATAACATGACCAAGAGGTGGGGTGGAGGACTATCGAGGCCTGAGCAAAAGTTTTTGTTTTCCCAGCGAAAAAAAAACAAAGCTAGTCAACTTTGAAGGGGGAAGGACTCGGTTGCGTCCGTGAGAGCTACTTGATCCTATCGCGACGCCGACTATATTAGTCACCTACGATATATCGATCTCGCAACTATTTCATTTTCTATTTTTTGCGGAAATTACTTGAGACCTTTCAGCTTTGGGATCCCATCTACATTTTTTTTCCATTTTTCGGTAACCTGTATTATACAGTATCCATTCAGGGTTTCGTCTGGCTAGTCATGGGTGGAATATGCGTGGTTGCCGTCGGACTCTATGGCTTTGTGCATGTCGTTGCCAAACGTGAGAAAATTGGGTCTTAGTTGTGAAAATACTTTAGAACGTACTCACATCTCCTCGCTGTCTGCATATATACATATTGTTTCGATAAATTTTTAAAAATTGCCATTCAAATAATTAATACGTGGTGGAATCTTCTGAGTATTCACAAGCCCGAGGCTGGGAAAACCAAATCAAGTCCAAAGGCGTCACAAGTGAAACAAGATTTCTTCGCAGAGTTATAATTAGAAAGTTATCCGAGCACGAATATCGGGGAAAAACTACTACTCATAATGTGTAATAGCTTTATTACCATATCCTCCGTTTGGTTATTATAGCAATTTAGTTTGCCCACGTATGCCGTCGTCATGGGCATATTTGCAGACGAAGTGTCGCGACAAAGCCGTTCTGTTAACCCTGAATTTTAGGAATACTTATTATAAATCCCTTCTCAGCATTTGCGATTTCCTCAAGAAGCTTAGAGTCCCTTAACCTCCTCAAAGAAATCCCAAAAACAATTTCTGCTGAGGTACATTTCTGGATTAGTTCACGGGTTCTGATGCTTCAAGTATTGGCGGACTCAGTGACCTTTCGAGGCCAGCTATTTCTCAAGAATCATCACTCTCTGATCCAAAACCTGGGTCATCTGTCGATGGAATACGGAGAGCTTCCGAACAAGTGATGGATAGGTTGAAGAAGTTTGCCGATCTATGCGATCAAAACAACCCTTGCAGAACGTTACCTGCCGGGTGCGCTTCGTTGCGCGCGTCCGTCGAAACTAGGTCTCGCCGCTGCCGTCGCATGCGGCGGGTCAACCCGCGATACTTGATGGATGTCGCAGTTGTCAGTGGGGCATACGATTTGCGCTTGGTCCACGGCAGTCAGCCAAAGAGAAGATAACACGGACAAACGCAAATCATTCGCTCGACTGACACTTGGTGGTAGCATAATGTCATCTCGAGACCTCAGTGGGGTGCGCCGTGCGCGAAGTGGGCGGGGTGACCTACTTTCGACGGACGTGCGCAACGGACGTTCTCCTTATCTGCCATTTCTTCAGAAGCAAGAAGATCTAGCATGATCAAGTCAGTCCTATGAATCAGGAGATGTTGCATTTCACGGTGTTTTCAAATATGCTCGAAGAAGTCATCTTCCTGACATGAAGCTGAATATTACATCTCTAAGGGCTTGAAGTAATACAAGTCTTCCTCGGTGAATAGTAGATAACGATCAAATTCATGAAATTCTTCAGAAAACATCAGGAGGATACCATTGGAATTTTTGACTTTCCATTTCTCAAACATTATTTACCGATATGCACTGGCTGAGTCTCTTTAGACGAAGGCTCCAATTAGCTTGTTTTTTTTTTTCGCATTTCAAATCAAACATCGTCGTGTGTTCGGAAGTGTCAGTGTGGAAGGTTAAATTGCACAAAATTTAATGAATGAGAAGAATAATATGGGTCAGATGAAGTGCGCCGTTTTCAATGAAACGCTTCAGCGTGAAGAATTTCATTCTATGGTGACAACAAGAACAGTCTAGCAAAGGACTTGTCATAGGAAGAGCCTTATAAGAACCCACATAAGACCCTACATCCTCTGAAATAGTGAGACTTGTAGCTAGAAAAGCAGCAAAAAAACTTCGTAACGAATTGCTGTCATCATTTCATGCTAACATCATTGACAAAAAGCCTAAGGTGGGTAAAAGCTGAAAGGAACATTATGAACGAAAAGTAAACCCAACCGATTAACAATAGGGAAAAAGTGACAATTGTCGTGAGTATTACAGATTTTGTTAACTACTGCCATTTCCCGTGGTACGAGATGCGAAAGTCTCTCACGATTGACATTTCTTTTACTATTTTTTACCAGCATATGTTGCTTCTCGTCCTTTTTTGACTTTTTTTCTGTCCCGGCCGAGATCTTGAACCCACTATGTTTAGACCATGAAAAACGACCATTACGTTTCTACTTTCTGCCAAGCTGCCTACAGCTATGACACATAACTCCTGAACATACTCTCCCTTGCAACTTTTTCCTCCAGGTACCTTATTTGACTCGTGTCGTGTCCCAAGCCCATTGATGGCTGCATTTTTTCATTTGTTGACTTGTATACTACTAACACCAATAAAGCAGAAAAGTTCTGCAATCCGCCAATGTTCTTTGCTTTCTTGCCTTCCCCTCAGACAGTTTACCTGAAGAGTTGAGCCCATTACATCGCATTAATCGTTCTTAACAGGGATTACTTCTCTCTTGCGGCGTTCATCCCTTGGACGTTAGGTTACTCTTATGTGAACAACTAGCAGGGCACCTAACATATAATCGAACATTTTTGCTGCTATTTTTTTGGTTTCTGTTTACTGGGTCAAGTTTAGAATTATTGCTGCACAATTTTCCCACTTGTGATTGCACCTTTGCCTTCGCGGAGGGTTACGCTCCCTTCGTATTCGTTTCAATGTTATTCGGGAGCTGAGGAAAAGAAAGTGGTCCATTTGCGAATGCATTGAGTATTCATATCAAATCGTGGTGTTATTCCTGGCCGAGAGATCCTAAACGTACCCATTTCTGCACAACGATAGAATCCTTCCTAGAGAACCTCTAGAGAACGTCGGACAAATTCAGAAAAGACTGATTTGCCCTCGCCATTTTCTTTTTAAATTTTTTTTCCTGTGAAACAACCTCGGCAAACACCCCTACGCCGGAAAACTCGTTACTCCTGATTTCTAATCCTGTTACTACTAATTTCTGCCTATGCGTCCGCTGTGACAATGGATGGACTCTAAGAGTGTTTGATGAGTGCATTTTTTGAAAGTGATTGACGGGTGCTAAAGCAATCGTTATCGATCGATAACGATCTTGGGTGAGCACTGCTTTCGGCTCCTATTCAGTATCGGTAGTGCCTTGAATGTGTACCAAGCTAACACAGAAAATGCAGTACGAGATTCCTCTCTTCCCCTTCCCGAGATTGTATTTGGTGGTGGGAGAGGGAGTGGGCTCGGGCTGGGCATAAGTGCAGAACTCAGAAGAGTAGTATACTGATAATGTTCCCGGAGGGGGTGGGGGGGGGGGGGGGGGGGNGGGGTGGTTTGTTGTGTGCTTTATTATTATAATTACAATCATATAGTAATAATTATTACTGTTATTTCACCACATTATTATATGAACTATATTGAGGGACTAAGGAATTTTTAGATCTCAGCGGCACCATTCGTGATAGAATGGCTTCCATGATAACTTTTTAGGCTGAATCTGTAGCCGTCAAGTATGCTATGTGGAGCACCAACAGATTGAAGAACGGACCATAAATATAGTGCGAAATAAGGCTTCAAGGGCTGTATCACTATATTCCACACACGGAAGATGCTGTGTTTGAAGGTATTGAGAAAAAAGGAGAAAATGCATCATTCACAATGAAGCACACATATTGAAAACTCGAACTAAAACTCGTGACCTGCTGCAACAGCAGAATACCATTTCTAGCCTTTCTGGCTTATTGTAGTCAACTCTTTACGCCATTGCACATGACTGAAATCTCGTCCGCTGCGATCGGTAATCTAGCAAAGCAGAAAACAGCAACAGTGTTTACCTCCTTTTTGCCAAAGGCATATATACATATATACAACCCCATTGAGTGTTGGACTTTGTGGTCATATCCTGTAATACCTTCGAAGGATGAAAGAAGACGTCTAGTGTGGTTCTGCAACCCGCACTTCGCCTCTCTGTAGGTCCTGTGCGAAAAAAATGAGCCAATGTTCTATTGATGCCGATCACCACCGTAATGCCCATGCTCGAACAGAAAACGAATATGTTTTATCGAGTTGACTGCGATCTCTTGAATGCGAACTAAGTTCGCTCAACTCCAATGGTTCCATTCCGATTGCCTATTCAGACTTAGAGTGCCACTCCAGTGGGCATCAACAACCCCACAATTAGCCCAATTCTATCATTTCGACGAAAATTGAGGTGCATCATCATGCTCTTCAGAAGGGGTATGAACATCAACTCCTCTCACATAAAAACTGAGCGTTGATTTAAATGCAACTTGACAATCTGTAGCGGACTTCTTGAAAATTTTCGCCTTTTCGATATTCTTCTAGTTAGAAGAGGCCTCCATTCAAAGATATTCGAAATTGCCTTTTTAAAAGTAAGGTCGTCGAGGTTAATTTGAAGAGTTTCTCTGAGACTTATTTCCAGTACTTCAGTCAACATGTTTATTTGAATCAATAGTTCTAAAATTACCGATATTTACTTGTAAAAGTAAGTTCTATTGAAGAGAACCCTGATTACTTCACTTATCAGCACAAGGCACAGTAAAGCGTTAATATAACAAAAATGGTACAGGGGCCGTACAAATGTAGATGGGTATACATTCACACATTTCTGTTGTAGCTGATGTGTGTTTGCAGGTTGTATGGTGTTTTTAATTACTTAATTTATTTTTGCTTACTGCTAGAGCTCAGAAACACTTGCACCCTAATCACCTTCAATGAAGTCAGAAATACTTTGTGCTCCTAATACATATTTGAGAATTGCGCTGGCATGACCCCACTCTAACACTCAAATCAGATAGTCTCCAACTTTTCTCTTGCTTTAACCTCGGCATATTTAATTACGATTAAAAATATTCTTATACGATTTTGTTAGGTGGAATAATTGATTAAAGGCACGGTTCACGATAAAAATGGTTACTGAGTTCTTCCCTTAGGAGTACTCAGGGGCCCCCATACGTGGTAGAAGGGACCCTCTCACTTCCACAATCCAGACGGTTAGGGCATAGTGGAAGCCCTGCTGCTGTCTTGATTCGCTTTCCCGCCTCTCGATCGATGTCACGTCAGAGGAGTGTCGAGGCAATACAGATTACTATTATTCGTTCTAGGACCTACACACAACCAGCTGATCGCCGAGTGATGAGGCGATGTTTTTCTCACATTCTTTTTCTGTTATTCTTTTTGCTTCTGCGACCTCTTTTTTGATTTCCTACCCAAAAAGGCTGAAAAGGGTGAGCCATTTTTGCTGTAACTAGGTTTTTTTTGTTTACTTATGCTTATAAGCGGATGAATTTTTGCTTACCGTAATCATTTATTTGCACCAGAACCCACAGTACGCAATGACGCGCTGTGCGTAGCTCGTCCGAACGTCCCACTCTTCTTCATTCTTCTGGTCTCATTCTCGTCCAGCCATCTTTTTACGATTTTTCGAGACATTTTTTTCACTTCGGAAACACCGATCCACGCAGTTCCTTCGCCTCCACCGCACTATTTTCCATCTTATCTTCCATTTTTCGTCATAATCTGGGTTACCCAAAATTATCGTGAATTGTGCCTTTAAGCTAACGGCCTAACGTTTCAACGCTATCATCTACTTTAGAAGCCTGAAACAACTCGAGATGATTTGCACAGTATCCAAAAAGGGTATCACCCCCTTTGGCGAATGTGACGAATATCAGATTCAGATCAGATTACCTTCTCAAATTTATCGGGTTTGAACTGTCTGATATGTATTCAGATCAGGCATTGGATTGTTCAAACTCGGTAAGCTTAAGAAGGAAAGTGCAGTGAGTTACTAAGTCAAAATGGTCACTGGAAGACCGTTTGATAGGCATGGCGTAAAACATTTCATGTCGGCTTGCACCGCATCCGTCACAAATGGAGCAGACCTTCGATCTAACGAGGAACACCTCGTTCAATGGCCCAGAAAAATGAAAGCAAAGCGATAAGTCCAGGCCATGCCGTGAAGGGTCAAGTTCACTTCGTATGCTACCGAATTTTCGGTCTCAATACGCTGTAAGTGCGCATGGGAACGATGCGGTTGGAATAGGCGTGGGTTTATGACGTGTTTTTTTCACATTGGAACGTAGTTATTAGTAAGTTCGTCAATGTACATATAAATTTGAGCATGGCCCGCTGCAAGCAAATAAATCTTTTCCCATTATACGAAAGGTAACTGACACATCAGGCAAATCTGAAAAACAAGTTGCAGCTTCATTTGTTATTTTGCGCATAATGAATAAGAAATCCGCAGGTACACTTTTCAAGTCAATCTCTCATAGAAGACGCTACTTCTCAGATTTTCTTCTGTTTTAATGAATGGTCCCCACTCGCGCATCTTCTAAGTAGCTGCAAGTAGTTGAAATTGTGGAGTTTCCGACTCCTTTGTCGGAAATGAATTAAAGTAAAAGCACTGTCGGAAAGTCTATAGGCATAATCTGCATATTCATGCTAGCGCTATACAGGATCGACCCGAAACTCCAGCTTAGTTTCCATCAGATAAAAATATCTAATTAATTTCGATATTTTCGTCTTTACTCTCTCAACATTCCAATTATGTACATATTCTGTATCGACCTTTCACCCCTGTACCGCACGGTCAACTCTTCTTCGACGTGTTTGAGATCTTGCCTGTTAGTTTCGTTAGGAAGAACTGCAAAAAGAATTTGCTCTGTTCAAAAGATCCTATGCCCATTAGACAGCTCCATCATACCCTTCCCGAAAGGATCACCCCATCAGAGCTACTAATGAAGGTCTTTCAGGGCGTGGGACGCTTTTTGAAAATGGTTTTTTGCATGGTGTAGTGGCATAAGCACTGATTATAGAACTATGGTCCATTTAAGCTAAATGGCCTTCTGAATGCCAAAAAAGGAGTGGAAATGATTTTGTCAGAAATTGCCGTTTTAACCCACTAGGCGTCGTTTTTTTTCGTTCATGGCGTCGACTGTCCACACAGTAGAAGGCGCCAGTGGACTGGGCATTGAAAATGACGTGAACGGTAGCCAAAAAAGGGCTGAAATGTTGAAAAGTGCGGGGAAGTTTCATATAAGCTGTCCACGGCTGAGTTGATTTCAGCGACGGATGAAGTGGTGTATAGCGATGTGTCTTCGGGCTGGGACGGTTGGGATGGTCTGGTGGTTCGGATCCGGAAGGCGCTGCCGCTTTTACATTTTATGCTGCCACCTCCAGATTGACTCCATATTGCATCAGGGCCAAAGCAATGAGCCAGAGAGGTGGAGAGAGACGACTAGGCGGGCCTGGCCGGCCACCTAGTCGTGTTCGATCCCCAGGCATACTTGCTACCAGCGCAACTGCACCGTACAATGCATTCCTCCGCATCTCGTTCGCTCCTACGACTGATACCAAAAGCGTCTGTTAAGGTTAAATCAGTGGCCTGTACCTGCATGTATGTACATTGGCCAGGTCCTTTAAAGTTATTTATGGGTGTAATGGAATATTGCAGGGATGCCCCGGATCTGTCATCACTTTCTGAGGTCCGGTACCCACTCCATGATTTTTCAATTGACAACTCTACGCGCGCCTTTCAGACGTTAATCTCGATCGCGAACTCGAGAACCCAACGCCTGGCTGAGGTTCCCTTAATGGAATTCAAATCCGCAGCCGAACACACAGGGAACATGTCCATGGACACCATACCGAAGAAGATTGCCAACTACGTCCTGACTGTGTAGCTCTGCCCTAATACAGTGCGTTTCATAGGTCACCCTCAAATTCTGCACTTTCAAAAAAAGCAATCATTAAAGATTTTTTCGAGCATCATGAACGAATTCCCCAGTACGAATAACCTAGGTATCCATTTTTTGGAGCAGTTGCATTTTTCTGAACTTTTTTAGAACTGTTTATCGGTTTTTGCACCGTTTCATAATTATAAGGTCACCTTGAGAAAGTAAACAATTATTCATGGAGGAGAGGAAATTTCGTGTTTAAAGATACTTATAAAGGTAAGGTGTGTAGCAAATGCATTTCTAAACCTGACTGTCAATATGGCACGTGGTCGTCTGCTTTCCTCTGATGAGAAGGCTCATCATGAAGGTAGGCTCAGTACTCGTGCCTTCTCCAGGCAAGTAGGGAGATTCCCTTGGCCCATTCAAAGTTTTCTGGAGAGCCCTGATGTCCCTAGTTATAACACCGACTGTGGACACCCATGAAAGATTACTGCCCGTGTCGAGCGGAAGATTCTAAAGACTGTTTCCAACAGTACGTCCTCCTTGAGCCAGATCCGATCGGAATTAAGCCTCTCTGTGTCGAAAACTACACTCCGGAGAGCAGTGCGAAGATGCGAGAACATCACCAGGCAAGCAATGGAGAAGTTGCCACGAATCAGCGATCGCCACAGAGAGGCTCGACTCGGATTTGCAAAGATGAACCTAAGGAGAGATTGGGCAAAGGTAGATCTGCATCAAAATCTCACCATAGAGCTGAATAATTCCTATTCAGGTCGTCTTTTCGGATGAAAAGAAACCCAATCTGGACGGTCCTTACGGAAACAAGCGGTACTGACGTGGCTTGAGAAAGGAACCAGTCTACTTCAGCCGTCGTAATTTCGGTGGAGGAAGTGTATGGTGTGGGGTGCATTCTGCAATGATGTCGTGTTGGATCTACCTGTCGTGAGCTGAAGTATGGATTTCAAGGATTACTAGAACGCGTTGGAGCATCACCCAGTACCCTTTCTATGCCATCGCCTTCACCTCAACTACGTCTTTCAATAGGACAACGCCTCAATTCATGTGAGCCGTGCAACAGATGAGTGGCTGCAATGCCAATAAATAAGCGTCCTGTCATGGCCAGCCTGCAGTCCCGATCTCAATCCGATGGAACATATCTGGGGTAAAATAGTGAGACAGATTTATGCGAATAACGGTCAGTTCCAGGGCACAGAAGAGCTGAAGCGGGCAGTAACCGAAGCAGGACAGCAATCAAAGAGGAACATCTTCGAAACCTAGTTTCTAGTATGCCACGCAGGCTCTTTGATGTTGCTTTTAAACAAGGAGGAGCTATAAATTATTAAGTGTTGTACATATGCCATCAACGTTAATAAATCATTTACTTTCTCAGGGTGACCTTATAATTATAAAACGGTGCAAAAGTCGACACTATCTTTAGAAAATATAAAAAATTTGAGGTGAAGGATATTGCGACCAAAATTCCAATGCGGAGGTGCATTGTGATGAGGAATCTTCCAGTGTTTGCCAAAAAATTCCATTCCGGCTGCTTTCTCCAGAATCGCAAAAATCGAGGATGACCTTATAGTTATGAAACGCACTGTAGAGCCGATTTGGTGAAGCGTAGCTGTTACGCGTCAGATGCACCGAAAGATGAACGAGGTGCTGCCTTCTACGACCCTTGGTCGCCTCCTCTGACACGACCGAGAAGTTGCTCGATGAAACGCTGTCCATCTCGAAAGATGGCACCGACTAAAAACGTGAACACCGGGCCAACACGACCTCCTTCAGCGAAACCTGTGTGGAGCGAATATCATTTAACCGAATAACCGAATATCAGTGGAGCATATACGGCTACTGTGCTAGGATTTCGCAGAGCAACTACTCCGTTGTTTTGCTTCTCGTCTACAGATGCTTTTTTCGTGGGAAACAACGCGAGATATCCAGATCAAATCGGAAAATTTCCGTTAACGATTCTCTTGATGAAAGCGTCGAAGACACACGGACAGCGTTGGACTTTTAATTGGTTCCGGTCCCGACGATGATCCCGAGATGTCTTGAGAACGAATAACATCCACAAATGATATTCGCTCCCACAGGTTTGCTCACTGCTTTGGCCCTGATGCAATATGGAGCCAATCTGGAGGTGGCAGAATAAAATGCAAAAGCGACAGCGCCTCCCAGATCTGAACCACCAAACCACCCCAACCGTCCCAACCCGAAGTCACATCGCTATCCACCACATCATTCGTTGCTGCCATCAGCTCAGCCGTGGACAGCTTGTATGAAACTTCCCCCCACTTTTCAACATTTCAGCCCTTTTTTGGCTACCGTTCACGTTATTTTCAACGCCCAGTCCACTGGCGCCTTCTACTGTGTGGACAGTCGACGCCATGAATGATAAAAAACGACGCCTAGTGGGTTAAAACGGCAATTTCTGACGAAATCATTTCCACTCCTTTTTTGGCATTCAGAAGGCCATTTAGCGGAAATGGACCATAGTTCTATACTCAGTGCTCATACCACTACACCATGCAAAAAACCATTTTCAAAAAGCGTCCCGCGCCCTGAAAGACCTTCCTTGTCAGAGCTTAGAGCTCACCCTGGTGTTCATGTGACCATTTGACTATGGTCGCACGCTCATCACCCAAGCACATGACGTCCCATTATCCTCCCCTCTTCTGGTCTTTGATGCTCGGCAGAGGATGCTCCCAAACTATGACTTGCTGATAGGTTTCTGAGGCCTATCTCGAAGTAAGAAGAACAAGTTATAAAAGTGAGATAGTGAACTGGAAGGGTTTACTACTTACCATTTAACAATTCAGAATGCTGCTCATATTGCTCTTTTTCTTCTGTTTAGGTTTAGGGTTCCATCTGTTATAGTAAAATCCTCCAGACCGAAATATACTCTGATAGTGAACATTCCCCTATTCAGAAAACATTATCGAATTATTTATGGAAGAGAAACCCGCTACCAGTTCGCAATATCTTCGCTAAACTCTGCTGCAGTCCGACCAATTCGGGGGCAAAATCAGCCTGCACTCGTCTTTCGCAAGATGTTTATTGCCATGAGCACGGTGCCATAAGCAATACACAGTTGAGGCGTCAATCTTCGCTTCCACGTTTTCCACTTCATCTGCCGAATGATGTTCTCGAAAGCGGCGTTTGGAAGTAATCAGTTGTAAGCCATGTTTATACTTCTTAGCTATCCGAATGGAATGAGCACTTCGTCCTCTCTGAAACTTCATTTGTTTTGCTTCCATTTCTTCTTTGACAAGTTCGCTTGCAACACTCATCTTCTGTGAGCAATGTGTGAATCTAAAATGGGCGTGGTGCATCTCGGAAGGCTTGATCGGCTTCTTGAAGGTGCACTACGTATTGGCGTTCCCTTCAGAATGCTAGAAAATCATAGACAGACATTCGATCTCAGCAAGCTCTACAGAGGCAGCCATTGGTCAAAATAGACTCCATCGATCCTCATCAGTTCCAAGATCAACTAACTGGTTGAGGAATCAACTGGACCAATGTGTCTGGGGAGGTAGCTACTGACCCCAGCATGCTTTGAAAAAGTAGTTCGTCTACCTTCTATGGTATCTAGGCAGAAAGTCCAAACACCTCAACATTAATCGGCCCATTTCGGGATTGCGCCTCGCTTTTGACTTCCATTCAAAATCGTGGTGGTGTTTTGGTGGCGTATGTAGCCCATACAGTGGCTTGCAGTGTCCAGCTAATGAATATGCCTGTGCTTTGATTCTCCCACAGGAGTCTGGTACCAATTAACTGACCCGGAAAGATGATTGCCCAAGATGACGAGTAGGTATAGATGGGGGATTCGACCAGGACCATGCGTGTTATGGGAGTGTGCACTGCATCACCTCGCGCCTTTTGCATAAGACAGTCTGAAATGATCAATGCAGCATGGATGACGTCGGCTTATTGTTAGTGGTAGAATACTAGAACGATGAAACAAGTACCACTTTTTGAAGTATTTTTTCCGAAATATCACAACGCGTCCCAGTTCTACTGTAATAATACCTGTGTAATACAAATTTACAACACGGCCAGTGAATCTCCCATCGTTGTTCCCTTTTTACAAAATATAATACAAACAATATTATTTTTCTAAATTTGATTTCTTTTTGAAATAAATCATATGGCAGTTTTTTTCTGTCGTAACTTAATTACGACGCCAGGCGATTGGACTAGTATTAAGCCTAATTAAAAGGTAAAATGGTTATGTATGGGTCACTACCCTTGCCTGTTATATGCGTACTGTTATGTGAGACACATGTATCTTCCAGAAAGCGTTTTCCATGTCATTTTCAATTAAATTAGCCTACTTCACTAGCTTTGCAGTAATTTTTAAGTAAATCGAAACGCAAAGGTCCCCTTATATTTTGTGTGTCATTAAAGGGCACTACCTACATAATGTCCCCCTTCTCAAGATGTAAGCCAGAGTTAAGCAGGTTGAGGCCGAAACTGACCAGCCCCCTCTGCCAGGATGGCCGTCGACATTACTATCACCTTTTTTCTTGGAATACTTACTTCTCGGACCCCTTTCCCAACAAAAATTGATCAAAATACGGGCGACATTTGAACTATGGCACGACGTCAGTTGTATCACAGTAGGTAAGCTGAAACAAAGTCATTTTCTCAGTAAGTTTGCCGTTGAAGGTGACTGGTATTGCAATTTCACCGTTTTGTCCTTCTCAACACCACGGATATTGGTTTTTCTATTTTCTCTATTCAGATGAATTTTCAATTTGTGATGCTTTCGAACTGTTTTGGCTAATTTGCTTCCAGAACAGCTCCAGCCCAGTTCATTCAGAACTTCATGTAACGCTTAGCTCTGGAGATATCAAATGAGCATGGCTACGGCCTACTTGGTAAAAGAGTGACCCGTAAGGATCCGTTTAGGGTCTGAGTTGTATCACGTGTTCCATGGTCTCTTGATGCATTGGTAAAGTAAGTGTACAATGGAATGTGATACTAGAAATCGGGTTTAAAGGCACAGCTCACGTTAATTTTAGGGTATCCGGTTTTTTTGGCGAAATTTGACAAAAAATGTTAGATACGGCCTACAATAGTACAATGGTAATAAAGAAATCGCGAAAAAAGATGAATATAAAGAAATAGACAGCTACAAAAAACAAGGGAAAAGGGGGGTCGGACGAACTAAATGGCGAAAAAACGGCGATAAGAATTTTTCGGGCGAGTCAGACAAACGCGGCGCAGTGTCTGCCATTGCACACACCACACCAACAGCTGATTTTGGCTTATTCATTAAAACTAGTTCTCCTACCGCTATTAATCTGATTTATTATGCAGTATCAATTTCGACCTTTTGACGACGGCTGAGAAAAAATAATTAGAATAGAAAAGCGTAGAATATAGTCGAATACTAGAGAAACAGCCGAATAGTAGTCCCAATACGGGGCGGTCGACCAGCTGACCGTCTGTGGGCAAATTGCCAACCAGCCTATCGATTTTTCACTAATGTTGCTCCAATGGGAAAGTGGTGAAGGACAATTTGAACTCGTAGTCAACCTAGCGAGGGGCGGAGGCCTGACGTCCCCCACTGTTCCTGCCCTTATTGTGCCTANACACCAACAGCTGATTTTGGCTTATTCATTAAAACTAGTTCTCCTACCGCTATTAATCTGATTTATTATGCAGTATCAATTTCGACCTTTTGACGACGGCTGAGAAAAAATAATTAGAATAGAAAAGCGTAGAATATAGTCGAATACTAGAGAAACAGCCGAATAGTAGTCCCAATACGGGGCGGTCGACCAGCTGACCGTCTGTGGGCAAATTGCCAACCAGCCTATCGATTTTTCACTAATGTTGCTCCAATGGGAAAGTGGTGAAGGACAATTTGAACTCGTAGTCAACCTAGCGAGGGGCGGAGGCCTGACGTCCCCCACTGTTCCTGCCCTTATTGTGCCTATCCAGATCGTTTTCCGACCTCATTCCTGCACAAATGGTATCAGAGGGAGCTTCGAATTCAAAAAATGTGCAAATCTCTGAAACCACTTTTTTGTGAACTGTGCCTTTAACTGTTGGGTGTGAGACAAAGTACACAATATGGCGACGACTTTGATCGCCGATAATGACAGTGCACACACACACACGAAGATGGACGTTCGAGATGATCTCATACCAGTCGCAGTAGTGTTGATGACGCAACGATTACGTAGGCAGTCGTAACGCTGACGTAGACCTGTACATCGATGTCAAACATACGGCTACCCTCCCCTTATGTCGACATGAACAGATAGCCCTCACCTGATGGCAGAAGTAGATTGAGCAAGGAGGACAAAAACTGCACCCTCTGTGGCGGGAGTAATTGAAGGCACAGCTCACGACAATTTAGAGGCACCTTTTTAAGTCGAAAAGTGGAAGTATCGGTTAGGAATAATACATCGATGATGAAGGAAACTAGAAAATTCGCCGATTCTGTGAAAAATAAGGCTATCCAAAAGTAGTGGAATAGAGTTCGTACGAGATTTCCGTGACGGAAATGGCATGGAAGGGGAATTTGGACGTGGTTTCAATTGTTGCAATTGCGCAAAGAGCCGACTACATCGAGCCAGAATGAAAGGCAAATCTGGGTCAGCCAGCCAGACCCAGATTTGCCTTTCATGTTGCTCTGGGTCATGACAACTCGCTAGATCTTCCTACGTGGGTTCCCTTGTGACTATGACTTTCTACAATGCCGTTGAAACTCGTCCACACGTACAATCTTTGAACTTTTATAACGCCCGTTTTCGACCTGATAGCGTTACATATGGTGTACGAGAGGTCCACAGATTTATCCTAGCGTGAGATCTCGTAAGCCATTTTTATCGCGAACTGTGCCTTCAATCATTCTCGGAAATCAATACCAGATCGATTAGGGCGACACTGTTACTGGTAATGGTGTATCTATTGCCACACAGACACCACCACAATCAAGTAGCTTTGTTCATGACCAATTAACAACTCGTAATCGCCCTCAAAGTCAGAGGGGAACTGCTTTGTCCCTGTGAATCTTGAAGGTACTACTTCTTATCGGGGCAGAAAACATCAACGAAGGATGCGAATTCGTTGAAGCATGAAACATGCAGTAGATGTTTAGATTGCGAAGGAATTGAGTGTTGTGTAGCTGAATGCCATTGGCAAATTGCGTGTGTGTAGGGTATGTGTGAGGCACAGCAACTAAGTAGAGGGAGGCGGTGGAGAAGGAGGAGGAACGGCCGAGAGAAGGGAAGGAAAGAGCGTCGTGCGCGAGTATATCGTCGCGCGCGCGCGAGGGTTGAGCGCTAGCCGTCGGAAACTGACCCGCAACGCGTGTGTGCAATAATGCATAGCGCAGGGCGACCTCCCATGGCGCTTTCATCGCATATCGGCATATTTTCCTTTTCGATCCATCTATAAACTGCTCTATTTATGTGTTGTTTACTGATTCATCCTCTATCAATGAAGTAATGATTGGCCTGTTTGTGTGGTTGTGTGCAGAGGTGAGTGTGTGTGGTTGCCTGCCGTGGCGATTAGCTCTAGTATTGACTTTTTCTGGCACTGATACGTCAATGAACTTCTGAATTAGCAAATCTCACACAACGCTTTCAATAGGTATTGATTTTGCTGCAGTTTCATTCATGCACCTCCAACCGGAAGCGATACGTTTTTTTCTGTTTCACCGTTGATTACGTCACTTGCCAAGTGCATCCGTCTTCCTGCTAATACGCCAATAAAAACTCTGATCGGTGACGTCACTAGCCATGACCGTTCAAATGTTCCATTGTTACTACTACTTACTCGTTTACTGGTTTATTATTGCTAGTTTTGCATCCAAAGTAAACAAAAAAATTGAGTGGGTTGCTTTTTTCACAACATTTTGATGCACATTTTTGCTGCAATTTTACAAGTTCAATTTAAATTAACTACCTGAGAAATTGTTTTCATGTACTAGTAATAAGCATGGTCATTGATCTGGTGCCGTTTGTTGTAGTGGTGTAAGCAACAGGAACGGAGTCGGTCCCCCATGTCTGCCTGTGCCGTCCCATAATCGATGCAATTAGAGCTTCAAATAAAAAAGGGAATAAAAGTGCTGTTGGATAAACATTAGTTAATGGAATGAGTAGACCTTTTTGTCGTCTTTCTGTCATCATCTCCCCGTGATATCATCTCACTTGGGATTAGCTTTCCATCTTCAGCAGCCATTTTTAGAAAATGACATTTTTCTGCTGCTGTTTGCCCAGCCTACACAGATATTGCCCGGATTCATCTTGTGAATCACCGAAGCCACTACTTTTGCATTACTGCTATTTGCTCCTCTTTGAGATACTCAACTTCCGATTATTCAATGTTTACTCGAGTAACCCCAATCACTCAAGTCAAAACAGCGAGTCACTTCTCCATTTTGGATTATTCTCGTCTTATGAACGGCTTTTTCTTTTCAAGGGGATGAGGGAAGGAAAACGACGTACTCGTGTTTCAGGGAGTCTGGGCGTAATTGGACATATTTCTACTGCTGCATGTCTGCCTGTTGAGATGTTCCTCAGATTCATCGGGGGAATCGGTTAAGCCATTTCTTTTACACCACTGGCATTTACTTTTCTTTCGGATACTACCAACATTTGAATGCTCACTCGAGTAATCCTAGCCAGTCAGGGCAAGCGATGTCTCTGTAATGAAAGGGACAAGAGTAGGGTGCCCGGAAAGCACAAGTACGAGTGCGAGTCCCATCAGGGTGAAGTTTTGCCCACAAATCGCCAACCTTTTGAGACCGGACCCGTCCCCGTCACTTCGAAACACCGAGGCACGTTTACGATTTGTATTGTGCTCCGCCATTATGGAAGTACACACTTTTCCTTTTCAAGCCTTTTCAAGGGGAGAGGGGGGGGGGGTGTTGCTTGAAGAAGGACTACGAAATACTCGAACTTCTGAGTGTCCGGGCTAGTACTCTAAGGAAATCCACTCCACCATAGAAGCACCAGGCTTTTGAGGTCGATTACATTGTAGTTCCTGAGGCGCTGAAGAACAGTAGCTGTTTGAAACGGAAAACTTAGTCCTTCTCGAATTCGAATCGCCAAAAGTTTCCAATTATTATTTGGTTTGCTCACTTGGTTGTTAGAGACTTGATTTTTGTAAGATTTGCAATAATTTTGAGATTCACACCCATTTTTCGATTTTTCAAGGTAACGACCTGATCAGGGCTGGATGAATAAAATGCGCCAAGCTTCCTTTGTGTACCATTCACCCTGCGCTCTTCTTCTCCATGATTGAAAGGGAAGAGCGATGTGGCAATATACATATAATACAAAGTGACAGATAATGGTGTCACTATGAATCACATTGCCAAGCTCGAACCCACGCATTCCTCAAAAATAACCTGCTGAGCAATTGATAAATAACATCCGATACCATATACTATACTTTAACCACTTACTGATGACTAATGGATGGGTTCCTTATCTCGCTAGTAAACTACGAATGACTAAACATCTTCGAAGGAATATTGGGTAGGGATTTCGGGATGTAAACACTCGTGATTAGCCCTGTCCAACTCCATTCCCCCTATTTTCGGAGTCCCTCATCCGTAGTTGTTGATCACGGCTACTACTAAGCTGATCCCAACTGCCCATCGTCGGAGCTTCCTCTGAATACGAACGTGATGAGAGACATGATCCAGAGACCTGCGCCCTGACCGCCTTTTGGGAATTAGGCTTGCAACAGAACATCAGTGCAGTTTCTACTAGGAAAAATGCACTGTTGTTAAATTTTTATAGTTAAATTGCAACAACGAGTAAAGCTCGCATCCTCTCTTCGCTGCAGTTCTGGACTTCCCATTTGTATTCAGAGCAGACTTTGTATTTAGGACTTTGTGCCGCTTATCAGTAGAATGGTCTATGTTGTAGCTATTATAGTTTGTTCCTTTGAGATAAAATGGTTTCCATTCAGTGTCGAACGTTTTCTTCTTCGGCATGCTACCCTCCAGCCCTTCTACATTCTCTTCAAGTACGAGTAGGTGATTCATACGGGCACTCATAAGAATGCATACTCGATTTATGAGTAGACATCAAAACTCTGGATTTCATCCCTTCTTTTAGGACATGGATGGTTTACGAAGTTGTTGCGTAGTAGGTGAAACGACCGAAATCCCCGAGTCAAGTTTTATTGACTACCAGTACTCACGCAATAAGGCCCTGTGCACAGTGTATTATAGCAATTCTATCAGGGATCTCCTAAAGAATCAATTTGCAGCATTCTGGTGAATCCATACTGAACAGCCTATGAGTTTCGCATCTGTAAAGCCCTACACTTAAATTAGTTTTCAGTTCATCGTCTTGACGATCGAGACTTGGCCAAGCACCTGCCGATTTGGCTACGTGTAGGCTTTTGAGGAGAAGGATTGATCGCTAAATGCTCTGCTAGTAATGAAGTTCCTTTCAGTTTCTGTTGCCATTTGGCAACTACGCATGCTTGACATATAATAATAAATAAATAAATAGGTAAATAAATAAGTTCCATCTTTCACATTGGTTGGAGTTAGAAAAGGGTTTGTTCTAGTTTTCTAGAGTTCTACGGCTGCTGTTCTGAACCCCTCCTTCGAACGGTGATAGTGTTTCTATCTTAGGATATTCTTTAGTTTTGTCTGTGAATGAGTTCTCCAGTCATCGGCGTGGGCCAGAATTCTAATCAAGGGGAATTGTTTATTCAATTGTCTACCATATAAAAGTGTTTATACAAACTAGTGGATGATTCAGAGTTTTGCACGGATTGTCTTTGTCCCCCCTTGGACTGCTTGTAAACAACCCTCTTTGTGATGACATTCACTACCCTTCATTAGTGCGGCTACATCTAGATGACTCAGCTTGAAGACCGATACCCAGAGTGATTGTGGGTGAAGGCTCCGCTGTGATGTCAGAAATGGTGCAGCATGTGAAAGTGCATTATATATATGTGGGTTAAGGGCTGTTGTTGGGTATAGAAGCTATTAAATTACTCCTTACGCAAGGGTTTTGGGGAATGGCTCCAGATGATTCCGTCACGCTTCGTAATCGGCTCGAGCTGGGAGAGTCCTCCTGGAAGCCGACTAAGCAGGAAATTCAGTTGTTGGTCCTACCGGCTTCAGTTCCGATCAAATTGTCCGGCAATGAAGGGTGGTAGTGGGCTGAAATTTGGACTCAGGTAGCCTTCCAACGATCTTTGGTGAGCTAACAGAGTGCTTTTATTCTATCGGAAAAGGCCGTTTTGATTGTTGTTCAATACCAGTTTTGTCTGCTCTGATTCCTACCTTTCGAAGATCAAAGCTTTTCTTAAACCTCTTCTATGAACAGTGATAATGACACTTGTGTTTGAAAAACAATGACGTCCTTCTCACTAATTTGACTGATGGTGACAGCCCTTTGAGAAAGCGGAACTCCGCTCCCAGCATGCGGAACTTAATTCGGTTCTTCCACCGAAGAACGCTTCGTCTCCCCGAGTGCTGCCCCTGCTTTCAGCGGACCAACTCAGTTTTCATAACAGAACATACTGGTCCTACTTCCATGACCACTGGTGGTTAGTGGGAACGGCCGATGGTTGAGATGATTGGATTCCATGAAATTGGGATAAATAGTATTTGTGGAACTGACATATCCATGTTGAGGGGTCGATGTAGTGTGAGAATTGAATCGTGTGGTTAGGGAGTACATTCTGAGAGGTTATTTGGTAAAGAATTGTGTTACGTCAGCTCATCTACCAGGATGAAGTAGGAAAGAAGAAGCAGAAAGTTGAAAGTTTAATTACGTCTTTCCGTCTTTTTGGATGATCAGGTTTAATCATGTCTTTTGCTCTACTTCATAGCTCCTTACTCTTGAAAAACTATGTTTCTAATGTGACTTCCCACTGCTACTGCCAAAGCCAACCATCCTGAAGCTTGCCAGATAGTTGCGTTGATTGCAAGTCTACTTACAGATCACCCCGTTGGACTTCTGGAGTCTATTCTTCTTCTAAATTTTAAGTTTTAAATAATTTCCGCTTCTATTTTATCATGTATGTTGGTGCAACACCGTATTCCATTTTGACATTTTTCCCTCTTCGTGAACCCCATGTTCGGACCTTCCCAATGGCTCCTAAAGCAACGAGCAATTATATAAGATGCAGGGGGAAACTCAGAGAAATTTCAGTCAGCGCAGAACAGTGAAGATGAAGAATCCTTGGCTTGAGAGACGCCAATTATCCAGGCTGCATTTATGAGTGTTCTAGGTCCCATGTCCGACTCTCGATTAATCTCGGCATAATGAACTTCGTCGTAGGTTGTATTATTAGCCTCCGAGATTTTTAATAACAGTTTATCAACACGGCTTACGTTTCGGCAATATCGCCTTCGTCGGAGCCTGTAAGTCAAAACTATATTTGTGATTCGTGGGTTACCATTTCAAACTACAAGAAGAGAATTCGAAAGGGAAGTAAAACAGAAGCGATGAGCCGACCTGAAACCGGCTGGAGCTGTTTGTCTGCACCCTGAGCCCGAAGTTCTTCACGGCGTTTTTATATGTGCTGGGACTCAGGGGTCAGGTTAGGGATTGCTCCAGGGGACCCCCAAGATTTAAACTAATAAATAAGGTCATACGAGGTCAGGTCCCTGCCAGTGGTCGCTCATCGCCCTTGGTATTGATTAATCAGCGAGTCTGGATATTTTCACCCGTTACCCCTGCCCCGGCGCCCCCGCGGGGGTATCGACTGTGTAGATCAAAGCCACACAAGTCCGCGAATGGCGCGAGCTCCCTGGTAATCGCCACGCATTCGTCCTTCCTGTTGATTTTCGGGTTCTTTGCTGCGATCCACACTGCCTCCAGAGTCTTGCGGGCTGAGATGTCATCTTCACGAGACAATATCATAACAGAGACCTTAACACCTTCATTTGCATGGTGCTGTATCTTGTGATCACCCAGAGAAGTGGACTTTCTTGACCTATTTAACCCATCCAAATGCTCTTTTATCCTGATGCATAGTGGTCTTCCCGTTTCCCCTACATATTCATCCCCACACAGTTGGCATGTGATGAGATATACGACTCCTGAGATCATACAGTCACCTTCCCTTCCTGAAGGGCAAATCACACAGAAGGGCGTTTGGCATCACCGATCATGAAGACGATTTCGAACCAACTGTCTTTTGAGGTCCAATGGAGGTATTTCGACCACTCGCACACTATCTTGGAGATCAGCTTTTCGGAGACCGGCGCGACTGGCAGCGCTCATATCATCTGAAACGAAAGGTACACAGAAAGGTACCTTCGTTCGTCCTTCCTCTTGCGCATGTTCCACCCTAGCACGTCTTCTACACCTGACAGGCTGCCCATTGCAACCATATCCATTCTCCTGCGCAATCCGGTGGGCCATTTCCATGGATTCCTTTCTAAGAACGCCTTCAGACGAAACTGCAGAGGCCGTTTTAAACATATTCTTGACAATGGCAGTTTTCATCTTCAATGGATGCGCTGAGCTGCAATGAACAAGGATGTTCTTACTGCTAGGCTTTCGATACCACTTCGTTTTTTGGATACCGTGCGAGAATTTTATCTGAACATTGAGGAAGGCGAGCCAACTCTGCCGGTTTTTCCCTAGTGAACTTTATATGTTCAGACTGCCTATTAAGTAGTTCGAAACAGGTGTCCATCTCAGTCTGAGTGGAACACACGATAAAACAGTCGTCGATGTACCGGCAGTAAATAAGTGGCCTTCGTTCCAAGACGGGCCTTTCAACTTTCGACATGAACGCTATAGCCAGCGCTGGTGCTAATCCTAGCTAGTCCTCTCACTTGCTTATAGTATTGACCCGACCACCTAAAGACGTTGCACTTTAGGCTTTCGTCGAGCAGCAACATAATGAGCTTGATAGTGAGGCCATACAAATTCAGACTAGCATGGTGCTCAGACAGGATTTCCAAGACTGCTTGCAATGCACTCTCCCTTGGCACGTTCGTGTATAATGAAGTCACGTCAAACGACTCCATTACATTTCCTTCTTCTAGCCTGCCTTCACGTAGTTTTCTAAGGAACCCATTAGTGTTTGGTAAGTGTGCTGGGACAAACCGCAACAGTTGTATTAGGATTAGGTTGAGAAACCAAGCAATCCTATCCGTGGGGCCACCAACACAACTTATAATGGGCCTTACTTTAAACCGGCTAGGGTCCTCTAGGTGTACGCCATCCTGGGGAAGTTTATGAGTTTTTACAAGCAAATATAATACGGGACATATGGGTAGGTCACATTTAAGTCTGCTGATCACAGTTTTTGGCAAATTTGCCAACTTCGCCGTCTCTGTCCACACTTTGTTCAGATGCCGATACTGCCTCGTGAATTCCTCTGGGGCCGAAGGACTGTATGTGGATTGATCTTGCAGGTGCAACCGCGTCATTGCCTTGTCCAATTCCTGCGAGAGAACCACAAACTCTCCTCCTTTGTCACTTACGCTTATTTTTATTATACCCGACTGCGATAAATCCCTAGGCTCCTTGAGTCCCCGTCTTTGAGCAGCACTTAAGTTGGGAGGAGCACGTGCGCCTATGTTTCTACGGAGCTCTGAGAAGAATGCTGTTGCGAATAGGCGGAACTTAGTATCAGCAACAACGTTAGGCTCTTGTGGCGGATTTGTGGATTTTCACCCGCAGCAAAGAACCCGAAAATCAACAGGAAGGACGAATGCGTGGCGATTACCAGGGAGCTCGCGCCATTCGCGGACTTGTGTGGCTTTGACCTACACAGTCGATACCCCCGCGAGGGCGCCGGGGCAGGGGTAACGGGGGAAAATATCCAGACTCGCTGATTAATCAATACCAAGGGCGATGCGCGACCACTGACAGGGACCTGACCTCGTATGACCTTATTTATTAGTTTAAATCTTGGGGGGTCCCCTGGAGCAATCCCTAACCTGACCCCTGAGTCCCAGCACATATAAAAACGCCGTGAAGAACTTCGGGCTCAGGGTGCAGACAAACAGCTCCAGCCGGTTTCAGGTCGGCTCATCGCTTCTGTTTTACTTCCCTTTCGAATTCTCTTCTAGTAGTTTGAAATGGTAACCCACGAATCACAAATATAGTTTTGACTTACAGGCTCCGACGAAGGCGATATTGCCGAAACGTAAGCCGTGTTGATAAACTGTTATTAAAAATCTCGGAGGCTAATAATACAACCTACGACGATGTTCTACGTCCGTTTTTGGCTTATAAAGCAGATTTGGAGGGCCACCAATTGTTCAAGTCATTCTTGAGCCAGTTTGAGTAACCCTGGCTGCCTTGCGACTTAGAAGCGCTAAGCGGAGCAAAGACTTTGACGATCCATCCTAGACCGGATCCTACCGACGCGACACGAGGCCTTCTTCATCCACCACCTCCCTTTCTACTCATTTCTTCATTTCTTGCATTCGTTCTTGCATTCATTTGAAACGCCGATAAACTACTGTCATCGTCTTTGGTTTTGTGTTTTCCTTCTCTTCTTAATTCAATCCAGTAATTTGAAATTTTTGAACTTTGATTCGACTGATTTTTTTTCGTTCCAAACAACTTTTTATCTGTTTGCCATTCATTTATTTCTGTATGTCGAATGTTTTCACCCTTGAACTTTGCCCGATCATCTTGAAATTTGTTGAAGGGAGTCGTTGAATAGCTCGTATCTTGAAATTCACTGAAAGGTGAGGGTAGAGTAAATTCATCCGGATGATTGTGTTAGTCTCATTCTTTTGAACAGAAAAGAGGTAGCAGAAAGCGTGATGATTTTTGAAAGTGTTTGTGTACCCGGACAAACCCTTTGGTGTTTTGGTTTGGTATTAGGGAACCCGATCAGCGGCTAGGAACATTGGATTAGTCGGTTAGGACATTGAAAAAGTGATCCCTTTGATTCCTTGGTATTTCTAAAAAACGTAAAAGCTTTGAGTGGGTAAGGCTGAGAGGGAGGTGGGGGGGGGGGGGGGGGGGGGGGGGGGGGGGTCTGCTGTACTAGTAAGCTCATTAGATATCTTTCCTTTACCAACTGCGGACAAACCCTTTCTATTAAAATATTGAAGCGTAGGATGTTCCACTATGAATGGCCTTGCCCGTGCTTGTCCCTGAATGACAAGAACCAACGCAACCAACGGAGAACGAGTCGTGAAGAGCTCGATCTCGTTGCTGTCCGAGTGTCAAGCCTATCACATCTGCTACCTTTCCAGATTCTCCTCTTCGCTAGTCAAAATATACTAAAGCGATGGCTGGGCTCTGGGTGGAACCAGTGAAAATTTAGGTGAATGGGTTTTGTCAACATTACGTCATGTCCCGCTACTATTACCCTGGAAACGGTCAATTGAACCATGCGGTCATCTTACCAGTACAACGATTCCAATTGATAGGTGCGGACGTACATGTGTGTGTATATGTGCGAGTGTGTGTATGTGCGTGTATGTGTGCGTATATGTGCGTGTGTGTGTATGGTCGCCGTCGAACTGGTGGAGGGCGCTGTGCGGGCGCCAGCGCATACACATTCACATTCATTTCGATCGGATTAGACTGTGAGCAGTGGTGGTGGTGGTGCTATTTTTATCGTCGTGATCGTTGTCGTTGTGGCCATCGTCGTTGTCATCACCGTCGTGACACGTCCTCCATCTATACGTACATACGATATTACCGTTCCGCCGTATCTCGATGGTGTCCGGACCATCACGTCTGCCTTCATCACCACTACTTCGCAGATGGTGCAGAATGTTGGATAATCGTGTACTGAACGACGACAACAAAACGATACTCGGACATCGTCTGTCCATCGAACGTACGGCCATTTTCACGCTACTCAATCAGGTAATAATGCCTTGTCATCTACGTTACCTCACTTTTTTACTTTTATTACTACTTTTACTCGAACATTCGATGCATCTTGATAATCCGTGGTAGACTCGCATGCCGCTGATTTTTACGCTTCTTCGTTTTTCTTCGTTATCATGGAAAATCCAATTCAGACCAAATTTTCCATATTTTCATTCGATTTTTGATCTGCCTCGTACTACTCTGTTGAAAAATGAGATATCGGTTTTTTCCTAAATGGTTACCAACATGTATAAAGTTATAATGCAAATTATTGAACGATTCAATGGACAGTTGTGATTACAACTATTTAAAGGTGTATTGTCGATAAACAAAAACAGTGGAAATAGGTTTACCGTAATTTGCGATGTTCTACTCGTTCTAACACCTGTGAACCCCATCAAATCGACGACGCCTCACTGCGCGCGTATCAATTCATCTCGTCGGAATGTCCGTACTTGTCACGTGCTCTGAGAGAACACTTTTTACAATAGCCACATAATATTTTTATAATACTGGTATTGATGTAACGGAAACATCACCTATCGATGTTTTATTTACCAAATATTACACTCCTTTTTTTGTTGTATTTATAATTCTGATCAACATTCGCTCTCGGTTTTAGCATAAATTCCTTCATTGTTCATTCTCTGACTTCTGAATAGGCTGATTAATTCTCGAAAAACTTCATTACCAGTATTCCCGCATTCATTTATCTTGGAAGGTCATGATAATTGGCATAAAGTAAATAAGACCTTCTTTGGAAGCAGTTCGTGCAGACATGGACGAAAGAGATGGGATAGAGACAGAGCAAGGGGGACCTGTTTATTTCAAAAACTTTTTACTGAACAGGTTATCTCGAGGAAAATCAGTTTTGACATCATCCAGCTGAAGTTAGGGGTTTCATTCGGGTTTATAGAAAAATTAGTTCTCCATCATTCACAATTTGACCTCTAAATCGATATTTTCTCATATATTTTGATATATTTTGCTTCTCTATATTCCATGCGAGCCTGAATTTTTTGGAAAAATGATTGGATTGGGATTGAAGGCTTCAAAAGTTTGATGCAATTCTAAAATGATTCCCTTCAAAGCTTAAGTCCACATTCACTAACTTGAAATGTGTGCACTTAGTAGCAGTTGTAAGGCGCGAATTTTTCGCGTGCCGCGTGCGGCGCGATAATTTCAAGAATCGAGCATCGTCTCGCCTCCCCCTAAAGGCGAGCTCCTTCTTCACTAGAAAAATCTTCTAAATTGTGGCAGGCCTTTCCGAATGTTTTGTGATTCTTGTGCAGGACATATAGGAAGTATAATTATGTGTTTATTTGATCCTGTATGGCTACTGTAAGGCTGAAACAACGTCCCTCAGTAAAAAAGTGCTCAGCAATTTAAATTAATTTCATTCCATCGATAGCTGCTGAACTGGGGTCTTATCGGTTGCATTATACCTGGCATGCCATCAGGGTGTACCTAGAGAAGTTTTGGATGTAACCACTAATGAATATGTGGTACCAAAGTTGTGCAAGGAAGGGCCGGATGATGTTACTAATTTTCACGTTCTCACCGAAACCTGTGCTTTGCATCCCAATAATGAGCGATCCACAGATTGCCCTGTTCAAGTGGACTTTTTGGATATTCTCACGAGATCGTTTCTTGGTTGACAGCCAGATCTGGATAACACGTTAGCTGATGAAGATCAATAAGGGAAAACTGGATAAAAGTTCTTACGCCACCTGCTGTTTCACGAGAGCTTTTCCAATCCTATTCAATATTATTTTTCTCTAGTTTTAGAGGAACGTCATGAAAAATTTCAACAACTAGGTCTTAGAGGCTTTCTCCCACAAACTTGAAGTGTTCCCCACTTGAACGTTATTATAAACATACTAAAGACGGCCCATCTGAACCTTTGCCTGCTTCTGACCTCACACTAATTTCATGGTAAATTTTTGCTGCTCGATTTTCATTTCATTCAATCCTACGTTCATTTCCGGATGGACGATGAATCGTTTTTTTCCTTCCCAACTTAGCTCAATCTGATTTTTGCTTTCTATAAGCAGGTGCAGGAAAACCTCCAATAGGTACAGATGCAGGGAACAAAGTCATTATTTCCTTTTTCCTGCCCAATTTTGAGACCTTGCATTTCGAGTAACGAGTTTGTTTGAGTAGGCTTACAAATGTGTATACCATGGTATCTCATTGATTTTTGTTCAATCTCGATATCAACTGTCCGCGGTACTTCCAATAGCCTCAAACTCATCGTTGGTAGAGGTGGAAGAAAAAAAAAAGAATGAGTTAGGAATGTTCTGCAGAAACTTGGGCATATTTTATTAAACTTTTTTATTAGACGGATAAGCACATTTTTTATTGAAATAACCGTTCCCTATTCAGTAGGGTTCCGGGTATTATTAGAGGGACACGATATATTTGGCGCAGCTGATATAATCCGTACTGGCCGCAGCAGAGAGCTTATGGAACTTTTTGTTGCGTGACGTTTTTATTTCCGGGATGTTTCTCGTTAAATTCTTGTGATTCTCCTAGTTTTCATTTTTTTCAGAAGAAATAAGACTTCATTTCATGCATTTGACTTTTGAAGCACCTTTCATTTCCAAGAATTGCGTTTTGCTTATTTTTTTCGGCTGCTTGCTAGAGTTATGCTGTTCGTTTTTTGCTCCATCCGATCGCTTGCTATCAAATGTTGTTGGAGTGGGCAATATTCGGTGCCATCGTAAACATGGTCCCATTTTGGTTTCTTGAGCACATTATCAGTTTTTGGTTAGGGAACGAGTCACAATCTAGTATTGGCTGACTCTTCAGTGTGGTATAGCATCCCGACGATATGCAAATTTTGAAGTGGTCTCTTTTGGTGGCCCAGTTACGTAAGAAGGACGTCTCAAATGTAAGAAAGGTCGAGAGATCAAGTGAGTATTGGAAGTAATGTAACGTTTATACCAGTGATGCGAATATCGGCATCTAATTTGACCACTACTCGTTTTCTGGCATGAGATAAACTGGGCAATGGATTAGAGTTGCGCAAAATCACTTGATTTTTTACAAAAAATTACTCCCAGAGGAAAGGGTCACGAAAAATGTCAGGAAGATTTTGGAGAAGATACAAAGGAGGAGTGAGGATATGAAAGAGTGTCCGTGGAGGGAGAAGGACAGAGGGTGAATGTGTGGGTCCTATCAAGTTAGTTCTACGGAAAATCCTTTAACTCAATTCAGCGATGACTTTCCCATAAAAACAAGTAAGTCTCAATTTATCTTAAGGTATGCACTCGAAGGCCTCATTTTATGGGCTAAAACCGAACGGCCGCCAATCTTGAATCTGGCCATGTCTGTTAACCATTCATTTCGCACCAATATCGAAGTTGTGTTCCTAGAGATAGCTGAGGAGTTAAGAGGTCAATAGCGGAATCGGGACGTTAGATAGGTTATCTGAATCAGCACTGGATTGGTACTTATATTGTACTTTAGCTTGTGAATTGTTCTCTGGAGTTTTAATCGGCGCCACTCTACCTGCATGAGTTTCGCCCGGATTGGGGAATGGCCACAAAGCGATCAGGGCCATACGCATTCGACTGTACAATTTCTAACAGTTGATTTAACAATTTTTTATTCAAAATCACATACTTATTCATTGAAGTGAAGTAATAAAGAACCTTTGCTTTACTACTTTCCACCACCTTCCTAACATGATAGGTTCGAAACATCATCTTTGCTACACTAGGGTTGTTTGTATATTGGGCATGGTAAACCAGTAAGTTATACGAATACGACGAAGGATAGCGTGCTCAATCCGTCATCATCAACTCTTACTGAGGCATTGTGCCTAACTGAATTCGCGAGAATGGGTAATTGTCCTCTCGACTGAAAATGTCGCCTCGACTAGCTTCCGATGCTTTTCCAAGACCAACGGGGTGAAAGTCAAGAAACTGAAAATATCGAAATAAATTTAAATACAAAATATCTATGAACTTCCATACCCGAATATAGTTTACTAATTGTAAGGATGCTACAGTTTTCCGGTTTCAAGGAAAATAAAACGTCCCCTTGAATTCTCTGATATTCACCTCTGATATCAAATGATCTTTGGTTGTAACAGGTGATATGTTTCTATAAATGATAGTTACATTCAACAATACTACTCATTTTCTCATATTGAATTTGAATTGGGAAAACTGAAAAATAAAAGTTTAACGGACCCTATACTAGCGCCTTTCAGCTGTGCAGTGACAATGCTGATTACTTCTCAAAAACAAATTCATGGAGCGGTTACAGTGATCGTATGGTCAACGTCTCGGCGGATATACAAGAGTGCGCGGGAAAACTGCGAAGTACGGTAACGTTCATTTGACAGTACTTATCTCTTCCTCTTCAAAAAAAAATTGTCATTTGACATGAATGGGACGTTACCAAGAAACGAGTGTAGAAGGGGTATCACGTACTCAATAACTACAGTGTACAGAAACCATAGTGTAGGCTTTCTATAGACCGCCCTTGAGCAGTACTGTCCCTACTCGCTAATATCGATTTAAAACAACAGGTGAACCTTACTTCATGGTTTTGGTGGGACCGCCGTGACGGTTTCATGATTTCCTTTTCTCGAAGGAAACTACAGCCCCATAGATCGTAATCATATTTTAATGGGAACCCGTCAACTTCCAATCAGGTGGATAGAAAAAGCTTATAGTATCGATCCATTTTCCAATTTCTTGAGAGAGATTTGGCTAGAGTTCGTTTCTCTGCGAATCTGCCTGAATTCAAGGAATTCGTAGCAAAAAATCTCTCATTTACACTCGAAATTATTCAAGCGAGTAATCCCTGCGTCAGGCTACCTTGAGAAACGCTGCCATTAATTTGAATTCCAGACGTTCTAAACCTTTTTCCTATTTTTCTTCTCAACGGGTATTATTTTTTCAATTTTTTATCTTTCCCTCGGTTTCCCCTGTTCCATCAAATGCGAAAATTGGCCCTTGAGCGATTGGGAATGTGAGGACGTGCAATTCTGCGCTCTGCGCCTCCCTCAATATGGTTTCGCCCAGAACAAAACACCAAACTAAATTTTCCCAATATTCTGATCGAAGCAAAGGGAAGGTCCTTTGAAAGCTACTGCTAAGCAGGTTACTCATCAATTACTCGCATTGTTACGCTATCAGGAACTTTCGATGGTTTTTTTTCTAATTTAATGCTTGTGATTTGGTAGTTGTTATTGTCTTTATCCTGAAGGGGCTCGATGCTTTTTTCGGGATTGTAAGAACTGGCTTCGGGAATTTCATCCATCGGTTTACTTTTCGAAACCGTCAATACTTCTGAGGGGGAAACGGGCAGTAGGAAAGGTTTTCTATAATCGATTCGCCGCACGCGGCTGTCGCATACCATTTGTCTCGTTATTACAGTTCTGGAGTTCTTCATACAGCTCAATCGATATGCGATTCTTATTTTGGGCATGATTCTACTATTAGTTCTTTTGTTCCTGTATTTCTTAACTGCTATTGCATTCTGCCATAATCCTTCGCGTGCGACGTCTCTCTCGCCGCGACGCGACAATTTCGTTCCTACTGCACCACAACCCTTCTGAGGTATCCGACGAATCCGTTAGATTGGGAGTAACCTTTTGCAGCGAATATTCTCGGTCATTTGGTTTGACTCGTGATTCGGCATTAGAGAGTAGTTTAGTTTAAAAGGAAAGTTTGAATTTTTTGAGACTATTTATCAACTGTTTTTTTTTGTTAGAATCTGCAAAATTGCGACCCAAAATAGTGAGGCCGGCCCGGAATGTGAATTCAGTCCGTCAAGCCCCAGATAGCCATAACGGCTTTGTACCCAGTGGATCACCCCGTTTACGGCTATTTACTACTCTGAAAATGCACACAATTTTACTAGTGTTTATAGAAAATGCTTCACATGTTCACAATTTCAATTTCAGGTTTGGTGACTCAATTGCAAGATATTGCTCCGAGTTACGATTACGATGAGAACACACCAGGAAACGGGTTTAGGTATGTTTACAGCAGTATACTTCCGTTACATAAGGTTTTTATTATATTTGATCATTCGAACGACCATGTCGTCATTCGCCAATGAGAACCCCTCAAAGACATTTCAATCGATTTCAATAATAATTTGCATGACTAAATATTCGTTTATATGGGTAAGGCTCGCTGGCAAGACCTGTTTTTGTGTGCAGTCCGTACACTCACCTACTGTTTTGAGGTGTGTTCCTTCCATCAAGACCTGCCGAGTAAGACCAATGTGTAGATGGCTCTGATATCAATCAACTAGGCCCAGGTGATGGAGTGCCACTAGGCCCAGGTGATGGAGTGCCTAGTTGGTCCAGATGGGTATATCGGTCCAAATGGGTATTCATGACCCAATCTTCGCGCTGTGTCTGCTGCACAGGACCCTACCTTTACCCGCATCTGTTTTGAGAGGTATAGTAATATGAGCCTGACCAAAAGCGTACATCTCATGCTATGGGGAATATCGAGTTGTGGAACTCCTCTGAGACGAACAGTTCCATAGATTTGTGAGGAAATCGTGAACTGATGTTGAGATTTCGCCAATCCAAAACGGTACTTCCTGACACTAGTCTCAAACGATGCTTTTCCATTTCTAACAAGAGAATGCTGAAGGACGATCAAGAATGTGGATTATTCATACATTTGAAAGGATCAGTTTTTACCGAAAGTCCCACCTTGAAGATTGGCTAGGTTTCAAATTCCGTCTCGTTCTGTGATTCACGGCTTTCTCCCAACCACTTGTTCTCCTGGAACGTGAGTTTATTTAACAGAATGGCTACCCTGATCGGTTATGACAGTACCACTTCGGTAGCGATCCATTTTCCCGAGTTATGCAGGCAAACAACCTTTGGTGGAGTTCTCACGGACTTAATATCACAGAAGGTTAACCAAGCGCTACATCTTAACGTCGCTCTTGCTCCCATGATGAGATGACCTTGCGATCCAACTTTTACTTTTACTTTCAGGAATAGTAAAATTGGACTGATCTGTGCTGCAATCCTCAACTTCACCATTGTAAAATCTTGCAGTTTTCTTTCTGTTTCTGTTAATATTTCGAGTGAAATCTTCATATCTATCTTCATTTATTTTCATCAAATTTGTTTTTATTTCATTTTGAAGTTATTTCAGGTCATTAGTATGCATCTGCGATACCACAGTGCTGCATCTAATCTCGCTTCAGAAGAGCGTAAGCGAGCAGCGTGGATCTTTTGTTTTCCGTCTAGCACATTACTGTAAGGAACTAGAAGCTTTCGCAAATGTTGTTCATTTCCTCATCGACTCTTTACCAGTGGTAAGTAATCGCTTTCATGGTTGTTGTCATACTGTCATTACGAATACACGCAGATTTGAATATTCTTGTACTGTACGAGGTTGTTTCGCTACTGACAGTCGCCCGTGGTGGCAGCGAATTTTGGTATCCGCTTGACCAGTGGAGCCTTGACCCCTGAAGAATAAGATGGTGTCGAAACGTCAGGCCAATGAGTTATAAGAGATTGACTTCACTGCCACTTATTCGTAGTCCTGCAAAATCGTTTGTTTCTTAAAGGCACGGTTCACGATAACTTTAGGGGCCTGTTTTCATTCGAAAAGAGGAAGTATTGGTTGGAAAAGTTCATCGGTAGTGAAGGGAGCGCGAAAATCCGTCGATTTCAAGAAAAATATGGCTCATCAAAAGTAGGGGAAGTAGAGATTGGACGAGATTACCATAACGGAATAACATGGAAGGGGTATTCAGACGAGATTTCGGTTTTTGCAATTGCGCAAAGAGCTGACTACATCAAGCCAGAACTGTACAGAACTGCCTTTCACTGTCGCTATGGGTCATGGCAGGTGGTTTGAACATCCTACATGGGTTCCCTTATGATCGGTGCAGCCTCTACAATGGCGATGAAACTCGTCCGAGGATACACACGATGCATTCCTTGGGCCTTTATAACTCCGTAACTAGGCCGTTTTCCGACCTAATAGCGCCAAATATGGTAGACGAAGGGACCTCAAATTCATCCCATGGGGAAATCTCAGAAATCATTTTTATCGTAAACTATGTCTTTAAAATAAACAAGCTCGATAAGAGTGGTATCACCCAAGTTTTTGATCTTGTTCTTCTTTGTTTTCAACCCTTCGACCGACCGTCTGCCGCCCTCCTCCCCCTGACACTGCCTCGTGGCACCCTGGCCGGCCGGCCGGCGGACAATGAAAGCAGTCATTTTCCCAACCAAAATGAACCCCACCCTATTTTACATATACTGTTGTGAAATTATCAAGCTCCGTATTCAACCTATGCGGAGATCAAAGCAAGTTAGGGAATGTCGTTCTGCTCACTCTGTTGGTATTGGATCCGTGGATTAGGCATGTGGTAGAAGCTCTTCAACGCACTGTGTCACTTTTCAACCTAATTTTTCGTGAATTAGTGATAACAGGTGGTAATTGGTGTTAATAGAAGAGAAATCAGTCGTGATAGTTGTCATATTCGTTAACTGGTTTGTACCGGTCTATTTCAGTGCATAGAAAATCAAGCGTCTATGCCGTCTCGGTCACTGTTCCCACCGTTGGATGGCAATTACGATAAATATCATGGAATGTTGCGAGCTTTGGAACAGCTCGATCCCACGTGTTTCTATGGACGACCATTGGGCTTTCAAGTGAGTAGAAATAAAATTTTTCATATGTTATCGTTATAAAATTCTATTTTATCTATACTTATTTCCACTGGCGATTATTCGCGTTCCACGCAATTGCTCTTAGATTTTCGTGAAAAACAGTTCTCGTGTCTTTCCCCTCTCCAAACCCTACCATTATACCCTATTCTAAACTACATTTCATTTAAAGCTCACTCACTCACTGTATGAAACCTTTTCCAATAGCTGATAGGTTGCCAAAAACTTCTCATATTAACCCCCCCCCTCCCCCGCTATTTACTTTGTTAGCTCTCAAATCCATCCGGTAGTCGATTCTTGGAACGGACTTCGAAACCGAGTAAGGCTAATTAGGCTTGTGGGCCTTTTATGGTCAGCTAATTAAAACCAGATTGTAATGGGCTGATAAAAACACTGACATGTGTGGGGGATCTTCTAGTCCGTAGATCTGTAGATGAATAGATGGGGTCTGTGGATAGTCTTTACGGTAATCAATTCCGTTATTGGGAAAAACCGTTGCATTCGTCTTTTATTCAGAATCGTAGTGACGTTTTGAATGTGTGTGTGTGTGGTCTATACAATGGCTCGCGGTGGCCAGCCAATGTGCAAGTCTGTGCTTTTGTCCTCCCAGACGAATGATACGGTTAGAGTGGGCGAGTACCGATTTGGGATTCGAATCGCGGATCGTGCGTATGTGATAGTGCGTTACTTACCACTACACCACCTCCGCCCTGCACCATCGGTGGAGTACACAATCAAATACCACGACGGTTCAAGAAGGATATCGAGTGCATGGGATTCCACTGTGCTACTATTCAGTTTACCATAAATTCCATAGATAAGAGCGGGTGAACCTACCGGTGAAAAATGAATTGGAAAAAATCGAAATTGAATGCAGTCACCCCTCTAACTTGATGGATGGATAAATTAAACTTCGAAGAAGAAGTTAAGAAGNCTTCTTAACTTCTTCTTCGAAGTTTAATTTATCCATCCATCAAGTTAGAGGGGTGACTGCATTCAATTTCGATTTTTTCCAATTCATTTTTCACCGGTACGTTCACCCGCTCTTATCTATGGAATTTTAGGGTAATCACGAAAGCCAAATTACTTAAAGGCACAGTTCACGATAATTTTGGATGATCCAGATTATCATGAAAAATGGAGGGCAAGATCGAAAATAGTGCGATGAATGTGGAGAAACTGTGTGAATCGTTGTTTCCAAAGTGAAAAAAGGCTTCGAAAAACCGTTAAACAGGGGGCTGGACGAGAATGACACCAGAAAAATGAAGAAGAGTGGGGCGTTTGGACGAGCTATACAATATGTCTCACTGCGCACGTGTGGGTCCTGGTGCGAATAGCAGACTATGGTAAGCAAGAATGCATTCTTTTATAAGCATGAGTAAACAAAAAACCCTAGTAACAGCAAACGTAGCTCACCTTTTTCAGCGTTTTGGGGTAGGAAGTTAAAAAAGGGATCGCGGCAGCAAAAAGAACGACGGAGGAAAAAAGAATGGGAGAAAAACGTTGCCTCATCACTCGATTATCAGCTGATTGTGTGTGGGTCCTAGAACGAATAGTTGCAATCTGTATTGTCTCGACACTCGTCTGATCGTCTGACGTGACATCGATCGAGAGGCGGGAAGGCCATTGACGTTCCCGCCCATTGGATTATCGTGAACTGTGCCTTGAAGATCCGTGAAAAAACCACTCTCTTTTTTATGTGTAATGCTCCAGAATATTAGGCAATTATGACAACCGAGCCGTTAGTTTGTTTTCATAATAATGTCATCCAAATTCATTCCTTACCCAGTAATATCCCAATCCTTGGCCGATCCTACTCGGCAGTGAAGTATGTTATTTCTCTACCAAGTGCGCATAGAATAGGAGGGTGAAATGACTGGGCATGGAGGCGGTCGTTTGGCGCGATCCCTCCCATCGCGCCGCCCATTGGACGCGGTTTGCGAGCTGGACAACTCGTCCAGATTATCGAGCAACCCACTGCTCATCCATCTGATAGAACCCCTATCAATGACGCCGCTACTTTTAGACGCCGAATTGTGGATCTCCTTGTGTTCTCCCTATCAGCGTGGCGTCATTGATCGGTCTTCTATGAGCTGGATGGGCACTGGGTTGCTCGATAACCGGGACGAGTTGTTCAGCTCGCAAAACACGTCGAATGGGCGGCACGATGGGAGGGATAGCGCCAAGCGGCATACAATCTTGGACACAGATGGTGATATCGGTATACTATAATACTTTTTCACAGTGTTTGTTCGACATGCTAAAAGGGGGCGCTTCCCTTTCCGGCCTTTTAACAATGGCGACCCTTCTGATGCGAAAACTATCCAAGCATTACTGCTGCTTCACATGCGCCTTCCCAGAGAGTACAAAACATACTTTTTTATAGTTTGCCCCTATTATCCCCTGAGCGATTCCTGAAGGAGCCACCAAAAATCGCCCAAAGGTAATAGAGGAAAACCATAACAACGCAGTGAAAACAATGTTAAAAACTAGTCTGAAATAAATTCATTTTAAAAGGTGAATTTCCAGCACGATGATAATACTTTTCAGTTCTCACCTTCTGTAAATAGGATATTCCGAGTGATAGGTATCGTGCTCGCCTCCTATAGTTTGTCATGGGAAAAAGGACACGGTCCTATCGGCTCAATTATAAATACGGGTCGATTTTTTCTGAGTCCAGAACAACGAGCATCACGGATTGTTAAGGTTCATTTTCTATCCTAATTGGATTGTGGAGCTGTAAGTGTTTGTGAAGTATTAGCGTGTATCTACTGCTAACTAAGCATAGGAGATGTTAGCAGTATAAAATGTTATTATTTGAGTAATGCAGTCATTTTTAGGTTACAAAAGAAGCAGACATTGACTTTTGCAAAGGATTCTGGAATCTGGCAGAGTTGAGTAATGTGAGTACACCTTCAAAATTTATTTACTTCTCCTTGTGGTTTCATCTTGTTACACTTCTCGACTTTTTTCGATTAACCCATTGACGACCATGCAGTCCATATGTGGACTGCACTTTTTCGGCCATGTGGGACCGTGCAGTCCACATGTGGACTGCAGTTGTCATTTTTTGTTTTATTCATCTATACTTCCATTTTTTTACAATTTTTCTTCTCAAAACATTACATCAGGCCTGAATGAAACTACGTACAACTGGTCCTAGAAAATCTTTTAATTTTACAATTACAAAGGTGTTTTTTCGAAGGAGTACATTACCTTGGTGAATTCTTCGTTCGCTGAACAACTTCAAAAAATGAGTCATTTCTATAAGACGGTCGTCATTAGCATTTTCACTGTAATCGACCAAACGCAAAGCTCCAAACGCAACGTAGATAAAAGTTCCCAAAAACGATTTCTGGTAATGATTAAACTCTTAATTGAATGACCATTAGAACGAGTGCCGGTTCTATAATAAAGATCAATAATCACTCATGTGGGCATTCTTACCGAACCAATTTGAAGGGACATTCCTAAAAACTTATAATTTTCTCTCATAAATTTCAAAAAATGTTCATGCTGGACCATGAAGTCCACATGAGAGCTGCAGGCGCGGGTGGACGAAAAGCGCGCTGGTCCCTCGCGGCGCTTTTCCCGCAAAACGTCGTGGTCGTCAATGGGGTTAAAAACTTGTTGGCTAAATGTTTTGTGAGTAAAGGGACCTATTTATGGTTCCAGAATTTTTTTTTGTTTTTTTTCCTTGAGCGGAATTGGTGTAATGGCAAGTGGTGCACTTCACACACGCATGGTCTCGGGTTCGAATTGCGGAATCCGTCCACGCAAACCATGCCTACCATCCCTTGAGGGTTGTTTAGTTTGTACCAGACTCGTCTGGGAGGATAAAAAACATTGACTCGTACATGGGCTGACCACCGAAGGTCATTGTACACCACTCAATACATTCAATACTCCACTACGATTCTGAATGGAAACCCAATGCGTGAGGGCATTCCTCAGACGGCATTGATTAACGCCCCAAGACTTCTTACAAGACTTTGATGCGAACCCCAAATGAACCATAAAGCGCTCTAGACATTGGGGCATCGAAATTATATCCTATACTACTATACTCCTATACTAATGAGTACTACTGACAAACTAGCTTTAAGATCTATCACTTACGGAGGGATTCCCATACTCAATAATCACGCGAAAAATCTGAGCTTGCATGTATACGAAAGAATGTTGCACAAGCAGTAGAATCCGTTTTGGCCTGTGGTTATCTCAGTTCCTGAGGGTCTCAGGCGGGGGAAACGGGCAGTAGGCACGGTTTTGTGAAATCGACACGCCGCACGCGTCTGTCGCGGACCATTTGCCTCGTTATTACAATTCTAGCGTTCTTCATACAGCTCAATCGCTCTGCGATTATAACTTATAGCATGATTCTACCGTCAGTTCTTTTGTTACTGAATTTCTTACTTACCGCTGTATTCTGTTACTTTCCTTCGCGCGCGACGTCTCTCTCGCGCGACGCGACACTTTCGTTCCTTCTGCACCACACTTCTCAGGCGGCAGTCCTCAACGACATGTCGCATCGCTAGGCGACTAACTACGACCACTTCTAAAGCACAATGTCACTCTTCTGACATTTGTGATATTTCAGGAATTTGTAATTCCAACGTAATAGTGTAAAGGCGGATGGAAGCGACGCACTGCACTTCATTCAGATTGGGCCAGGCTACCCAATGTCCCCATCCCCTTTTTATTTTTTTAGCTCGAAATTCAGTGATATAGATTAGTGGGGCAGGATGAAAACTGTTAGAAATACGTAAGATAGGCACACCTCCTTTGAGCCTTATATCAAGTACTCGGTGAGATTGACTTCTGCAATATTTATGAGTGAACTGGATGCTTCTACTTATAATTGGACCATATCAATTCCAGTTTTCCCATTAGCTCGTTCTGACAACTATTTTTTTCCAGAACATGCCAAAATGGTTCAGTCCAAATATGGCCATAAACGAGTTACGAGAAATCAACTGGGTGGGTCCTATTACATTGGAGACCACCCAAGGAGGAAAAGTAAAAATACCTGAACCAACAGCTCATACAGGACCACGTCCAGTACAAATACGTATCCTATCACCAGTACATCGACCTCACATGGTAACCATTTTGTTACTTGTTTCTAAGTCTTTTAGGGTGGAAAATATTGATTATTTCAGTCTCCAACGGGTAGTTCAAATCAGCAACCAGCTTCACCTTATATAGTTTTCCATTGCCATGGTGGAGGATACGTAGCTACTTCAAGTAAATCACATGAGGTACGTGGGCGCTTCAGATTTACTCGTTATTGCAGTTACTCGTTAGGAAATTCCTCTATCACCTACCTTTTGTAATTTTCTTTGATTCCAATATTCACTTCAGACCTACCTCCGAATGTGGGCAAAACTTCTAAACTGTACAGTGGTATCGGTGGAATACTCTTTAGCACCGGAGAACCCATTTCCACGGCCCACCGAGGAGGTGATGTTCGCCTATGCGTGGGTTATCAATAATCCACACTTAGTAGGTAAGTGTTTTAAAGAAAATCAAAGACAGTGTAGTAGATAAAGGCGGTACGTTCGAGTAGATGGGATCCTTCTCGGGCAGCAGAATTCGCTATCACTTCGAACAACGATTTTTTACAAAAACGCGTTCGAAAAATGTCAAAAATGCCTAGAACTCGGTGTCGTTTCGGAAGTTCTTCTGTGGGCCAGATTCACTCTCAAGCCTGTAGAAGAGCTGCGCTCAATTAACAATATTACTTAGTGCTGTCGAAAAAGTTTTCCTCAAGTTCCTTGTCGGATGAACTTGGATTTCTTCTTTACAGGGTGGACCGGTGAGAAAATGTGTATGGTTGGAGATTCAGCTGGTGGCAATTTGATAATGTCAGTAAATCTTCGGCTTATTGAATTGGACGTAAAGAAGAAGCCGGATGGTATCGTTCCCGTGTACACACCGTTTTTATTTCAGGTTATTCTTTAAGAATACTTCGAGACTTTTACTGATATATAAAAAATATGTCTCTATTTCCACATGCAGCGGTAGCTTAGACCAATTCCTTGTCATCGTATAACTTAAGAACTCCTCAGAGCTACTTCATTATCCGGTCCAGTACCGTTTTGGGTAATTTTCTATAATATTTTGATGTGATCTTTCACTGGGTTCCGTATTTTAAATTCATTATGAATAAATGTTGTAGTTTTGGGGTCACCCACTGAGATAGTCCGAAGCCACTCCGAGCCTTTTCTTTTCTTCAGTGAATCTAACGTCGCATTGAAATCATGATTAAAATATTCTAGGGAACGGGTCCGATTCGCAAGAAACTCACTCTATACCATTTGTATAAGATCTTATTTTATGATTGCGAATAAGGATTTACAGTAATTTAATGTTTCTATCTATATCTTTCAGTATCTACCTTCACCATCTCGGTTACTAAGTGTAATGGATCCACTTCTACATATGGGAGTTGTTTTGCGATGTGTTGCCGGTATGTCTGACAGAAAATTCTTTTCTGTTACACCTTTATTTGAGATTGAATTATGAAAAAATGACTTCTTCCTGACTTCCTAATTGCAAACAGCAAGCAACGTAACTTTGATTATGGTGGATGCGCCTTGAGATTAGTAACGAACGTGTTGGATGCGCTCTATATGAGCGATTGTTGTATAATGATAGAACCATGATCGAAAACTACCACTATTTGTCGTTTAAAAGTGTTTGCAAAAGTTGGGCCGAACCGGGACCTCTCGCACCCGAAGCGAGAATCATTCCCCTAGACCATCCGGCCACAGGAGTGGTACCAGAGTGCGCTCCTGCAGATAGAGCGTCATTTAGCGTTGAACATTGTTCGTTTTTTGCAGCAAACATTTAAAATCTGTAGGTCACAAGTATTTTCGATTAATGTTTGCAGTTTTTAGCATACACTGGAGGTCATGGCAGTCTTCAAAAAAATGAAGAGAACCAAGATAATGCTGGCCATAAATCCTTGCAGGAGTACGTGGAACAAGTGCAGAAATCTCAACGATTTGATTTTGCCGTAGGTCTTACTTCATGCTACTGCTTAATAAAAAACAATGCTGATAATGTGTTACCAGTAGAGTGAATCCATCTCAATTAGGAATCCGTTGCCATGAACATGCAAATGCTGTTGAAAACAGGGTCTGACTCCCCAAATTTCTGAGAAGGGATTCCTCCGTGTGGTCTTGGGTGAAGATTCGAGAATAGCCCCTGTTTTAATGGCCTTATTAATATCATGAATGAAATTTTTAATGCCGGCATTGTTTAGCACAATTTGCTAAAAGTCTGCATTGATTTCTCTTTAGGGTGGTTCTCAATCGATAGTATCGTTGGTGCAAAACGTGAAGGATCCCAATGAACAAACGCACCCGACTGAAGCTGGATCTTTTTTCGTAGACAAAGAAAAGCAGGAACGTAATATTGAGGAAGAAGTTGAAGAGGAAGGTAGCGAGGAGGACGAAGACACGCGGAGTGTTAGCAGTGTCCATGTGGGTAATCCTTTCAATACTGATTACTTTCCTATAACTTGATCACCTTCATCTTACAGATTGGTTCTGATCCGCTTCATATTCAACTTTCCTCGACAATTTTCGATAATCAACTATTAAACTACCTCATTAAACATCCTACAACGAAAGAGTAAGTGAATGAAGTGAACAATTCTTTTGCTACACATTTCTATTGAACTGTATGCTTAGTTCCTTGACAATGGTTGACGAAAATGGGGAAGTTATCGAAGATATCGACGAAGGCCTTATGGCGAATCCGTCTGTGCACGAGGAGAAGAAACGTCCTGGTCTTCTAAATGTCATCAGTGGTGCGGCTTCTAACACTGTGCCGAACACTCCTTGTGAAGGCCGAGCTGGGATCATCAGCAGTACATCGTCGAACAACTTCCAGAATCATGCTTCTCAGGTAGGGTCTCTATCTCCGCTATGTAACAATAGAAGATGAACCTGCTCGGAATTGTTGGGGTCAAATTTTTTCGTTGGATCGCGAACCCATCGACCATATTGCAATGTTTTCACTTGATCCATTAGCAATATGCAGTCTCCATGTCTTTTCTATTGCTTCAGAAGCTGTTTTGTCGGCAGATCTACTTTAAAGGCACAGTTCACGATAATTTTGGGTAACCCAGAATATGGCGAAAAATGGAAGATAATCTGGAAAATAGTGCCATGGAGGCGAAGGAACTGCGTTGATCGGTGTTTCCGAAGTGAAAAAAGTTTTCGAACAATCGTTAAAAAGGGGGCTGGACGAGATTGAGATCAGAAGAATGAAGAAGAGTGGGGCGTTTGGACGAGCTGCGCACAGTGCGTTATTGCGTACGCGTGGGTCCTAGTGCAAATATGTGAATACGGTAAGCAAAAATTCGTCCGCTTATAAGCATAAGTAAACAAAAAGCCTAGTTACAGCAGAGACGACTCACCTTTTTAAGTCTCTTGGAGTAGGAAATTAAATAAGGGATCTGTAATGTTTGGCAAAACTCCAATAGTTGCGGTTGTGACCGACCCACGAACAAGAGCAGTGAACCGAACAATTTATTCGGCGAATAACAATAAACACGGCACGAAACAAAACAACGATACAAACAAAACACAAAAAAAAGAGTCGTCGAGCGCGGGCACCGAGTCCGAGGTTCCGTCGAGGAGGGCAGTGGCCGGGGAAGGGTGGGCTTCGAGTCGAACCAGAAGACGAACAATTCTCTGAGAGGTCGCCCCCTTATATTCTCTTTTGGGCTTGTGAATCAATAGGTCATACTCCTCTCGGTCAGATCTCTTACAAGGCACGCCGCTTGCGTGCGTAAGTTGGCCGCCCTTACAACAGATCGCGGCAGCAAAAAGAATAACAGAGGAAAAAA
>UZAF01017372.1:0-10411 GCA_900617895.1 Haemonchus placei
GACGGAAGTTGAAATGGGCGGGGCTAAGATCAAAAATTCATATTTTTCAAAGCCTGAAACGTTCTGGGATGCGAAAAGGTAGCCGTAGGTCATAGGTGAAATTTGGACAAATCTCTATTGGGGCGGGACGGAAATTGAAATGGGCGGGTAAGATCAAAAACGAGTGACCTTGTTTAAAATGTTCTCAAAAGCTTGAATAAAAGGTAGCTGTAGGTCAAAGAAAACTAGGATATAGGTCAACCTGCAAAATGGGCGGAGCTATGATCAGAAGTTCATATTTTCTAAAGCCTGGAATGTTCAGGGATGCGAAGAAGGTAGCTGTAGGTCATAGATGAAATTTGAACAAATCTCTGAGTGAAACGGAAATCAAAATGGGCAGGGCTACGGTGAAAAATGAATAAATCTGTCCAAAATGTTCTGAAACGCGGAAAGGCGGAACCGTAGGTGTAAGGAAAAGTTTCTTCAAACCTGCAAAGTGGGCGGGGCTATGATCAAAAAATGAAATACCCTGTTCAAAAGGTTCTGACACGTGGAAAAAGGTTGATGTAAGTCATAGGAAATTTTGAACAAATCTGCAAAGTTAACGGAACGTGAATTGAGGGGACGTGGCAAAGATCAAAAATCATAAATTATTCTTGGTTGTGTTCAATTTTACACCAACAAGAAAACTGCAACGAGAAGAGAAACATATTGTTTATATTGCACTAAATAGAACACCAAATCTCAACCTTGACCACATTTCGTAATTTCGTTGAAAGCTTCATCCCTTTATACAACAGTTATTCCACCTGCAACCCCGTTAACAATGGTATTGTTCTCAACTATTCCGAAGAGCGGTATAAATAAGCCTTTCAGCAAAGGTGTAACATCAGTTCAGCAGAATTCGACATGTTCTTCTACATCGTCTGTGCCCTTTTCCTGATTAATGCCTTCACATCTGAGGCAGCAACTTTTGTAAGTTACGAATCGCTCCAGTATTCATGAATATAGTTTCTGCGACGGAAATTTCTTTTCAGACATGCGAGGATGCAGGTGGTGAAACCTTTTGCTTAGGCTCAAAGCACGTACGAATGTGCCATACTGTGTCACGAATGCGACAAAGCAGATTTCTACAACATCGCAGAATCTTATTGCTCCAAAACGTGTGGTATTTTGCACACAATTGTGATGTAAGAAAGGGAATATTCGACAGGCTTTGTTCTTTCTTATACACCGTAATCAGTTCCGCTATGTACTATACGGTACCAATGTTGACGAGCAGTTGGCGGGTTCAACTCAATATACACGAGTCGCTCAAGACTCCATAATAACTATTCGATAAATGTGGTCCAACTTTGAAACGGGCAGGGCTAACAAGGGAAGGATCCCAGGTCGAAGTGGCCATTCGAAATGAGACCTACACTGCCAGACACACTTTTTGATGCCGATTTCAAATCTGCATTCAAAATCTGCCAAGCGATTCTCTGGACGAAGCAATGGAGGTGGTCTACGAAGAGCGCTCAACGTGAGGAAAGCATGGTCGCCGGTGCCCAGCAAGAGGTGGCTTGGAATATAGGTAAGCGTGACGATTCATAGTCATGGAACCAAGGATCGGGTTTGCTGGGCGACAGCGTTTTTGCATTTTGCAGGACTTTTTACTCCAGGGTGTAAAAATCTTTTCACATTAGTCTTACCGCCTTCGGCAACTTTTTAAATGCTCGAGTAGAAGCAGTTCCTGCCTAAACAGTCTTCCTCCGCAATGATATTGATAGTTTTTGAAAAAGATAGAGGTTTGAGCCAGTTTTCAAAATGTAATAGGTGCAACGAGGCAAACGCGGCAAAGTATGGTATATATGGATGGATGTAACACTAAAGAACAAGGAGTATGCTCTGCCCAGAATCGGTAGTGTCGCACCTGTTGAACAACTTTGGCTCCTGTGATGTCGGACGCGCCCCTACAAGGAAGGAGCAGAAATTGATTGATAGCTTCTCTTCTATCTTGCGAGATGCCACTTACGAAGACCTCGATATTGAGTGCGAAGAAGACTATGGGATGATTAAGAGGAAACGACATGCATCTAGAGGGTCGTTGATGTTTGGTAATGTGGAGTGTCCAAGAGCAGGTAGGTGCAAGTTCTCCTTCCCAAAACATTTATTAGAGCGAGGTAACCAAACAAAACCTCGTGATCTCAAATCACGATGTCAGATGGTTCAAGCAGGAACTGCTTCATCTCGAGCATTCAAAAAGTTGCCGAGGGTGGTAAAACTAATTTAAAAAGGTTTTTACAACTAGGAGGAAAAAGTCCTGCAAAACGCAAAAACGCTGTCGCCTACCAAACCCGACCCCTGGTCCCATGCCTGTGAAGCGTCACGCTTACCTCCACTCCAAGCCGCCTTTTGCTAGGTACCGGCAACCATGTCTTTTGTGCTTTCCTCCTGTTGAGCGCTCTCCGGAGCCGTTTTCCACAACTTCGTTCAAAAAATCGTTTGGCAGATTTCGAATGCAGATTTGTAATCAGCATCCATAAGTACGTCTGGCAGTATAGGTCTCATTTCGAATGGCCACTTCGACTTGGGATCCTTCCCTTGTAAGATCAAAGATAGGTAGTTCCGCTCTGAATGTTATGGTACGCGGAAAAAAAGTCGTCGGTGATGGAAAAATTTGGAGAAACTTCTAAAGTGGGCGGAACATGAGTTGAGGAAGAGGTGGGCTATGATAAAAGTTCATAATTCTATGGAAATGTTCTAGAACCAGAATGAGGTAGCTGTTGGTTATATTGTAAATGTGGTCAACTTTTTTAAAGTCGACAGGACGTGAATTGCCATGGGCTGGGCTAAAAACAAATTTTCATAATTCTTTTCAAAGCGCTCTAGATCGCGCAAAAAAATTGCCGTAGGTCGTAGAAAAAATAGGTCGATTCTTGAAAATGCGCGGAGCGCGAACTGAGGAGGGCGGAGAAGGATAAAAAGTCGTAGCTCTTTTCCAAGTGCTCTAGATCTCGGAAAGAGGTTGCCAGAGGATATTGGATGAATGTGATCAAAACCTCACAAACGGGTGGAGGTTAGGCTAAGAAAATAGGAAGCATGTGGATACCCCTTTTAGAGAAACACAACACCCATACATAATTCTGAGCCTTTCTGTTATATTTCTGGTCCATATTGCACACCCTAAAACAGCATCTTTTAGAGGTGATCATTTGGTGCTCCAGATCATAAAAGACAACCCCTTTCAGTCCTACCAGGAAAAGAGCATAATCTTCAGCGCCTGGACACCTTTTTTGAAGGGGTTGGACGGCCCACTGGAATCATTCTGCTGTCGTTTATGTTCTATGCCTTCGCATACCGTCCTTTAACATCTACTATCACCACGTTTCAGGAAAAGGCCGATTTTATTGACGTTAGAGCAATGAACTGCACGCAGAAGCGTGGTTTAAAGGCTGTGTTCGCTTAGTTCGTGAGTTTTCCAAACGTCAAGATGGCTACCAAACAAGTTCCATAAAAGTGATCCACTTTAATCTGTCATTATCAACTGAGCAAGTTGTCCATCTTTGGTGATGCCGCTAGCGTCGGCACCATTCTTGGACGAATTTGGCTCTGTTCAGTGGAGCACCGTAATGGTCGAAGGACCGCGGACTGTTTCAGTGAACGGGGCCAAATCGTTGCATTCGTAGCCCATCAGTGCACTTTTCAAGTGCACACCATTCACAATTTTCACGCCATCGAAACCAACGCGTTTCACCATTACCCGTAGCTCCCACAGGAAATACTACTTTGCTTTCACAGCTAACAACACTTGTTTTTTCTACGCAGAACACGATCGTTTTATTTCTTTAGGATTGACTTTATCGAATTTTCGCGTAAGATTAACCAATGAAGGGATTCGTGTTCTTTGACCTTACAACGTCTACTGAGCCTACTGAGCTCAGAAATGAAGTCGCATTTCTATATCGGAATAGCAATGAAGCTTCAGCTTGGCAATCGCAACATCGATAACTTTGATAAATAATGTTCCATGATTTCCTCTTGATGGGTCACCCGTGATTATGTTCATTACGTAAGAAGGCTATTTTAATAGTCCTATAATTGAAAAGCTGACCTACGCATTTTTCCTTCGAGCGACTCTACTTTTCTGCATCGTCTATCGCCTTCCGTCTGGTCATTATTGGAACCCCAAGAAATTTTGCTCTGTACCGTAACACAGTACTGCCATCACTCCTTAATTTTTTTTTTGCTCAACAGTGCGACTATCGTGCCAATCGTACCAAGTAGGATTGGACTGCAAGAAGGAATAAACCAACTTCCCGATGAACTACAGTTCTCCAAACTTGAATAATAGGAAATGTCTTACATTATATCAGCCAGATAGGTTTGCTATAGTCGAACCGCTCTATAGCAAATCGTCGTTGTCGAGGACCTGGAAGAGGTTCAAAGCTACTCATCTGAAGCTTGTGCGGTCGAGCGCCCTAATGCACTAATCCAGTCAGTTGCAGCATCTCCTAAAAACCTGAGCACAAAGAATTCCAACAAAACGACTAACTTTGGCGGCTCCACCGTGTGCTAACGTTCAGCTCAAGAATACAAACAAGGGACGAGTGAAATACCACTGACAGTCGTACTATCGGAACATGCGGTAATCCCAGTGTGCAGAGAGAGAGAAGTGGACGGCAAGAGTTTTCAAGAGGTGTTGCATGTGAATAAGTGTCTTAGGGGCGCTTGATCGCGTAAGCCTCAGATGAAAAGCTTTGAGCCAGTTCGGATCCTTGACGACAACGGCTTGTTCTAATTACTGACCGAACAAAGCGGTTCTACTGCAACAAACATGTATAGCTAAGCAGTATAAGACATTAGGTGAATGTCCATGTTTCACGGTACCGAACATGGAAACCAGCGGAAACAATGAAAATCTCAAAGACCATTCACTACCTTCTTGACATTCTAGTAGTGATGCATTTTATTCACGCTTTCTACTTAACTATCAGAAGGATAGAGCTATTACGAACGACCCAAAAACTGCTCACAAAGCTTTAAATGAATCAAGCAGAATCGAGAAATACCTTTCACTTTGCTCGAATTGAATTGTTTACAGCTGATTGCCAGAAGAAGCCACTCATTGCTTACTGTTCCTCTTCATATGCACAACTCTTCAACAATGTGAATCAATGTATTTGCTGAAACTTCACAGCGTTTTTGAAGTTGCATCAAAAGCCTACATACGACATACGCACCTGAAAATCATTTCTACCGTCAACTGCTACTCTTCACACTCTACAGCTTGCGAAGTAGAGCTCAATGCATTCTACGACCGACTTGAGGTAATCATCCACAACGGCAAGTCCTTCTACAAGTTCGTTGTTAGTCATCAAGCAAAATTAAATTGTTGGACAGTAAGATTTTTTAAAATTCTAATCAAACATCAACTCATGCTGAACTGGACCGCATATTTACAAGCAGAAAGTGGTGCTAGATGTGCATTCTAGACCTTGGTGTGGTACCATCTTTCTGCAGTAGTCCTGATCATCGACTACTTCGTGTTAGTACTAGATTCACTTACAAGCTAGTAAAGGTCTCTAAACATCGCGCGAGGAGCTCGAAGCATGCTGTATACGACGGATATGTTCTGAATGACGCCTTGTCCGGACATGACTGGCGCGACTTTGTTTTCCCGACCGAAGACTACAAATCACTGATTCGCTAATCACTTGCCCTAAACAGGCCAAGCTTCCTCAAGTGGATACCTCTGTTTGCATTTCACGTGCGACGAAGGATCTTCTCAGGATAAGATGAAACTTGAGGCTTGACCGGAACCCCACATCTCGAAAGGCTGCAAGCAGATATCAGCTGCAGACGAGAAGTGAGGCGGTATCACCATCTAAGCAAGGAGAGGAGACTACTGGAGGAAGCTTCAAACAGAACTAGCTTGAAGAAATGCGATCATCAGGGATTTCAGGACCACAGTATTGCACGTTATGTTCGAAGAAGGAGGAAGAACTTTTACAGCATTGAGATTTGGGATAGAGGCACCGAGGTTTACACCAGCCCAAGACACAACTGCGGAAGTCAAAATTCCCGCTAGGGAACAGCAACACGCGATTGCGAGAATGGGAAGTGGCGCTACTCCGAGCCACGGCAAGTACTCAGCCGACCTCTCCAGGTGGCAGGTGGCTACAAGCTAAATCTGCTTCTTGCAACACCCCTGACAACCTACGTCTAGGAAGAGAAGACCTCCAATCAAAGGAGGAACTGGCAGATTGTCATTTTTCAGAAAAAGGGAGACCGGGATGATTTTCGCAACTACCGCAAGATAAGCTTGTTAAGTGCGTTTTACAAGCTGTTCACGAGAATCATTCTAACCCGCATATCGTGAATGTTAGATGGAGCTCAACCTGTAGAGCACGCCGGATTCCGAAGGGATTCGGTAGCGTAAGCGGTAAGCGTACGAAGAATTCCGAATGCATCTTGTCCTTACCTTTGCCAACTATGAAAAAGCTTTTTACAGCGTCGAAACGAATGCGGTCCTATCAGCACTGGTCAATCAAAGAGTGGTCCCTTCCTGCATAAGAATACTAGCTGACAGCAGCAACCGCTGCAGCGGGACGGTGAAGCTGTTCCAACGACCTCACCCCATTCCCATAGGGAAGGGTGTGAGTCAAGGCAACGCTATGTCGCCGAAGCTATTCACAGCCGCGCTGCAGTGGGTTATGAAGTCGCTAGACTGGGACGAAAAGGGCATTCGTGTGGATGAACGGTTTCTCTCAAATCTCCGATTTGTGGACGGAATCGTTCTCGTTACAAGCAGCATTGTGAAAGCTGAGATTATGCTTGCCGAGCCTAATAAAACAGAAAAGAAGGTAGGGCTGCTAATCAACCAAACAATGACGGCAGAAAGCAGCGTGGGCAGCCTTCGGGCCTCCGAAAAAGGTCACCGAACATGTGGCTGACCCGAAACTTCGCGCCAATCTGTTCGATTCCACAGTCCTTCCTGCGCTCTGTTACGGATCGGAGACTTGGATGATCCAGTGCATCCACGTCAAGGGTTTGAACACAAATCACAGAGCACTCGAGCAATGTCTTCTGAGGTATAATCGGTTCACTCCGGGCTCCGCAGCTCCGATATGCGCCAAATGTCTCGCTTTCGCGATCCGATGGAAGACATGAGAAACGCCAAATTTCGGTAGGCCGGTCATATCTTGAGAAGAGATGATGATAGATGGACAAGTAGAAAAGTCGAGTGGGCTCCCATAGGACCTTCTCGATCTAGGGGCAGGCCTGCTGCGAGATGAAGGTGCGCTCGTCGATCACACAAAACGACTTCAAATGCAGCCCAATGATTCCTCACCCCGTCGTCTTCGTCGGAGCCTATGGTGCATGGCGATAACGAGGATCGTGAAAGACAGATGCGAATGGTGGTGCTCGCACATGAGTGAAGACGGTATACATGACAGTACAAGTATGAGTAAGTAAGCGAAGAATGAGGGTTGTACGAGAACACCGCCTGTAACCGTCTGCATGTCTTCCACATGAGCGCACTAGTACTCGCATTCTGACGCTTTATTGCGGATAAAGCAATCCTAAGAACGCTGGCATAACACTGCCACTTTGGGTGTGCACATGGCCAAATCAGTTTTAGAGCTATTATTACGCACTGCCTTGAGTTATCCTTCGGAGCCATAGCTTTCTCATGAGAAGGTCTCAGAAACCATTTTTAACGTGAGCTGCGCCTTGAATCAATATAAAAAAAACTTAATTGGCTAGAGTAGTATAGTTATAGTACAGCCCAGTTCGAATTTTCAACAGTAGCCGAAAGAATATAGAATATCAGTTATCAGGTTAGAGGCACACTTCTCGATAATTGGATTATCCGGGTTATGACGAATAATGAAGGAGGAGAAGGTGGAGAATAGCTCGATGGAGGCAATGAAAGCACGTGTTTCTAAAGTGATAAAAGACCTCGAAAAGTCTTTAACGAAGGGGTGGACGAGAATGAGCCCAGAAAATTAAAGAGAAGGGGTGTTTGAAAGAGCTATACAATATTTAATATTGCGTACGGACGGGTCCTGGCGTGAATGACTGACTACAATAAGAAAAAATATCCTAAAAAATTCATTCACTCATAAGCATAAGTTTATAAGATCATCATTCGGGTACCATGTCTATATCCTAAGAAGTACATGGGTGTTCACATCGAGACATTGCTTTGTTTTTTGAAGAAGTTTGGTAACAATGGCACGACTTACTGCTCAGTCTGTCAACATCGACGTTTAATCTGTATTGACACTTTGATAGGTCCATTCTCGCATTGCGGTGCCAGCCGCATCACCCTTAGCCCTGCATCTATTTACTCTTCCTTTTCGTTCCCATTTGCTCGATCCTCCATCCACTTGTCTGAAGCCTGGTACAAATCTGAAGTCTCCCCATCGGCATTCCATCCAGTTTTGTTTAGTTATTTCAAGTGAAAACTTAACTTAAAATGAACCCATCGTGAAGAGATGGCGTTGTACCGGTACTGATGGTACCTTTTGAACTTTCGCCGACGTTTCATTTGGTCAGTCTCGTCAAAGATAGTGCACCACTACAAAAGCATTCTGGATGCACTGTTCAGAACACAAGCATTTGGCCAATTCGATTTTCAGTGTAAGAATGGTAAAACAAGACTGATCGCATCACAAACTCCATTTTCATAAATTGATGTAGAGAAATACCCTATGACCATGACAACTGACAGCTCCAAAAGAAATACACCTTTCTACTGTCATGGTCTCAATACACCTTTCTACTGTCATGGTCTCAAGTGGCACACTTCACACAGGCATGGTCACGGGTGTAAGTCCTGAATTCTTATCCGACTAGGCTAAATGAGCCTTTCATCCCTCCGGTATCGCTTAAATGGTACCAGAATCGCCTATGAGGATAAAAGCAGTGACTTGTACATCGGCTACCGCAAGGCATTGTAAAGGCCACATACGCGCTCAATACACCACTACGATCCTGAACAGATGGGATTGGTTGATGCCCCAAAACTTCATTCTTTTATTGTCATAGTCTGTCTATATACTCTTTTTACTGAACCTCTTCCACTTTTATTGCGGACGTGCGCGCCCAGTTAGGACGAGTTCACCGCGGGCCAATACCTAATATCACACTAGAATCATCGTAATTTGCAGCAATACAACTCCACTTAACTGAGGCAGATCGAACGATTCTTCGATACTAGTTGCGGTTCATAATTATTAAAACATGAGCACAACAATATGTANATCGCCTATGAGGATAAAAGCAGTGACTTGTACATCGGCTACCGCAAGGCATTGTAAAGGCCACATACGCGCTCAATACACCACTGCTTATCTCTGACACTTAACTGAGGCAGATCGAACGATTCTTCGATACTAGTTGCGGTTCATAATTATTAAAACATGAGCACAACAATATGTATGATGATCTTTCCTGTAAAAATCGAAAAGTACAGTTGTGTAAGCGTAACCCTGTCGATGCAAAAGTGACAAAGATCAGCGGGAATGAGGATCACTACTCGGGTTCACATGTGCATATACAATGGTGATAGCTCCAGGTGAGATGGCTGTCATACCCACGACCCTCCTATCAAATCTAACATATCATCATTCCAATTATGCATGCTTTTGCTCTGTTGGAAATTGTTACCCAGCCAAGAAGTAAGAACCCCACAGGGCCCGTCAATCGTGTATTCCCATCACCTCATCTCCTTCCCTTCTTTAATGCCTCGTGGTCCCTACCTCTCTTCCGGAATAACAGTAACGTCGAATGCAAAACGGGATTAGTCATTACCGATAATAATTTATCCTTTATGTAAATAATGGAAGTCACAAAAATTTTCATCTGTACGAGATAAAAATGTCCGCATACCAAAAGGAGTGTGATAAGAAAAGCAAAACAAAACAAATCCTTGCGGCATGTAAAAAGGATAAACAAATATTAGAAGTATTACAGAAATGTCGAACACATGAGGCACAGCTTGCAACTTTGACACATACATAACCTACTCACCTGTCACCTGGGTGCAAAGTGGGTTGAGGGGTGCCACGCGGCGGCGCGGCATCTTTCTCGTCTGTCGCCTCTCCAGCAGACAGTAGTGGGCTTGGGTCTGGGAAGGAATGGTGAGCTTTTTCTGATGTGTTTCGTGATTCAGAATAAACTAACTCTCGAAGCATGTTGATATGCTTGCATATTATGGATACTCTTCTTCTTAGTCGACAACAAAAAGCTGAGGTGAGATAAGAGTTGAACGTCCAATTTGCTCACCCACCCCGGAGCCCCCCCCCCTCCCTAAAATTAGGTGAAAAATACACAATTACAACCTAAAAACCTATGAAACGTCCCTAAACACCATTACGAGCTCGACTACTCTTCCTCCTCTACTATCTCGCTAGGGAGGCGCCAGACGAGAAAGGGTGCC
>UZAF01017372.1:10700-29906 GCA_900617895.1 Haemonchus placei
CTGTCGAGCAAAATTCGGGCCCCCATAACTTTTTAGGGAGAACTATTTTCAGTTTTAAATTCCATTTTCGTAAACAGCATTCAAAACTCTATCGATTTATCTGGGTCTGAATTCAAAGTTCCAAGATAAGTAGACTACCCCTCCCTGGTTAGAGACGGATCATCCACCCAGAACTGGATCGATGCGGCAAACCGCGCGGCGAAATTCGTGGTGATCAAAACGACTTCGGCGCCTATCATTGGGGCACGGGTTCTAAGTAGATCAAATAAATAGGGCCAGCTGATGCTATTTCTCTACCCCACTTCAAATTTGTACTGCGTGGTAGGGGCTAGAGTTGTTTGGATCACCCCGCCGCGCGGTTTCCGCGTCCATCTCGCTTTGGGTGAACGCACCCATACCCAGTTCAAGGTTTGCTCTCACTGGTTATGTATAAGGACGCAAGTTAAACTTCCTGATAACAAAATGTGGGTGCTCATGTGTGGCTTAGTGTTTAATTGTGAGCTCTCGGGATCCACTATGCTTGGGGCATCAGTTGGCACTCCTGGCTCAAGGTCTTTTCTTCTTGAATGATTTCTCCATAGTTCGGGCATTGGAGTTGTAAGTGTGTCTGCGGAGGCGTTTTATAGTCAACTCCATTTCTTCTTCCATGCTACTGCTTTTTCACTTTTTTGTATCCATTGCTGTTGAATGTTCTTTTTCGCAATCTGTATTAGTAATTTTTGTTCATTGGCGCACTGTGTAATAAATAAATAAATAAATAAATAAAGCGTTCCTCCAAAGCTGATGGTTTCCGTCCTGATGTTCGTTCGGAGTAATTAGGAATGGTGTCTTCTCCCAGAACGGCGTGTCGTGCTCGCCGCACGCGAACACGTCGTGAAGGGAAAGATTCGAATTCCTAGCATTCGGGGAGAAGTTCCGTCTTCGTCCTTTGGCAAATTTCAAAGCTTTGTATACAGTTATGCATTTGCGTGTGCCGAAAAATTCCGAGCATCGTCCATTCCCAATCGCATCGAATGGATCTGGTTACATTCATCCAGGAATTAGTCAAAGCATGAAAGACAACAGGATCGTAAAGGTAAGCGCGGAGCAGAACGTTATGGTATTCCTAAATGCTCCTCACGCGTCGCGTTTCCTTCTGCTCGCTTCTGGGCTAAGTAATTCATCACGTTAACTTCCAGACCTAGATACGTGTAGCTAAAGCATTCGGGGATATTCGTTTTGTTCAGCGTAAAGAGAGCAGTATAAATCCGTCTCTCGTGAACATCATTTCAAAGTTCAGTTTTGAAGCGATCTTTCAGCAGCGTTTTCGAATTAAACCAGCATTCGTTCCGCCTGCTCGATGTTATAAGCATGATGCCCCCTGCAAAGCGAAGGGGAAGTAGTGTGCAGAAGCCTAATTCAAATTTATGTTTTCATTTTAACAGAGCATGATGTTCTCCGAAGCGGCACTGAAAAGTTTAGACGCTATGGTATCGTGGGGAGATCCTGGTTGTGAAGTTGTTTCAGATTCAGAAGGCATCCTTCTATATAAAGCAGCAAATTTATTGGCCGCACAGGGCTTGAATAACTGCCCATGACGATGTCATAGCAGTTTTTCTCTGATGGGTTGAAGCTGGACATTTTGTGCTCTAGCGACATCACTGAGCCTTACAACTATGTGGATATGATCGACTGTGCTGAAGTCTGTACAGAGCCTACTCGCATGATTGTCTTTCATAAACAGTTTTGACCTTACCTTACTTTAATGTCACTTCTGTTGTCCAATATAGCAGCTCAGTGTCAATGTTTTTCCTTTGGCTCAGCACCCGCATTCCAACAGACAAAACGTTGAAGCCAAGCTATGGTTTCTACTTCAACTGGCAAGAGTCTTCTCAAAGGTTCTCATTCATCCTGCTTTCTGCTGTAAATCTATGGTAAACTATTCGCCATTGATGTCCCTAGCTAGTATGTCGGACTTTGAATGTATTGTTGGTAATTTCAAAGCTGTCCAACTCGGTGTGATACTTCGGAACAACAGCGAGATCAATCAGGCTTTTTCGATCGCAACACTTTCGATTTAAAATAATGTTGCTTACTTTATTAGGGAACTGTCCGCCAACATAAAAATCAATCGCAAGTTAGGAACTGCGAATTAAAATTACGGTGCCAACATAGGATTCCTTCCCATTACCTGAGTGCCGAACTGCGCATTACCATTCTAAACCAACTGTCGACATGATCCCAATGAAAATATGATCATCTTCGTAGCTTTTCCATTTGAAACGTTTTCAGCCCTTCTTCCTTGAAGATTAATGTTGCAGGGCTGGCAAGGAAGAGTGTAAGAGCTGATGTCGAGCCACATCTCCTCAATAGCAAATGTCCGATTTGGGTTGTCAACATTTGATTATTAACCATGTTTATGGCAAGTGGGTGTTGGAGACTACAGCTCCTGCTACGACCGCAAGATTTCAGGACCCGTTCCTTGGTGACAACGTGCTCTAGTGCCAGAGTCCTCCGTAGATCTGTTGGAAAGCTGTGTAGATTTAGATAAAAGCTCGGCCTATATGATGGTGAGAATGTTAATTTGAAGAGTCGGGCTCGCTTGGCTTGTGGATTGGAAATAATTCAATGTACAAAAAATCATGATACGCTTCCAAGACAGCTGGAAGCTAAGAAAAACACAGCAATGTGCGAGGACCTCCTCCTCTAACTGAGAAGGGAGGCAATTCTACCCGAAGCGTTAGATATAAAATTCCTCCATTCCTTTTCTGGTTCCAAAACGAGCCAACGATCGATGTAAACGTGGTTCCTCATTTATATTCGCGACCACACAAATTCGTTAGATTTCTTATTTGTCTGTAGTAGAGCCATACGTCCCCCCGATTTCTCTGTTTTGTGCTCCTTACCAACGTGTCTTGCGATGACATCGAGTGTGGAGGAGGGGGAGTGCGCCTCATCAGATCAGCAATTTCTCTGGAGTTCTTTATCAGGGATTTTAAAGCTGGTTTTCATTTTCAAATGAGGTTCTGAACCGAGCATTCCGTTTCTGTCAGAGGATCGAAGGGAGACCGGCATAAGCTGTGCAATCCGACTTGCTCAGTATACGTACATTTTTCAGTCAAAATATGACCTGCCGAGCTGTTTTCCCGTCTCGTTCGGAAATCTGTGCAAGATGGAAAGGTGCAAACAGGATCCAATGGAGCTTGGTATTTTTCGGCCCTGAACAACCTCTATTTTGCCTTTGTATGAAAAACTGACTGGAAACTATGAGAAGGTAACACGGAGGTTATCTCCGTATTGCTTCATTTCGAGAATTTTCGAAGGCTCTATTTCCTCCAGTCGAAACGTTTGCTGAAAGTCGTGGGTACACTCTAACTTGTCATGTACGATAACGTTTCTTTTTTCCCACAGGGATATTGCATATTAGCCTCTATTTGTACCTGAGCCCCTTCCCTTCCAAACATTCGTTCCTTGTTATCCATCCACTGTTTGGGAAAAGCACTCATCGTACTTTTCTACCTATGGATGTCACAAGGACGGTCAGAAGAAGGGCTGAAATGGGAGTCAGAAACGTGAAAGATGCTGTGCTCTAAGCTACTCTTCTTCTCCCTTCACTTCGTCTCTTCATTCTCTTCATTTTTGTCATTGAAAGGCGAGCTATTGGAACTTTAACCATGAAAACCACCCCTCCATGTCAACCCATGGTGATATCCATGCTTAACATCACAAGACAAGTGTTCTGAGCAGAACTCGACCTGACAGACCTTCTGAGCGTTTTTCACTGTTTTCAAGCTTCTCGATTTATGTTTTAGTTCGAGCTGTAAGATTTAGAAGATTATCATAGAGAAAAGGAAGTAGGTCTCATTCTCTAAGCGGGCTTGGTATTCTATCAGTAAAGAACAAGGGAAATTTCTGTAACGTCCGCCAAAGAAGCAATTCCAGCTTTTCTACTTTCACTTTCTACTTTTTCTACTTTTCGAAGAGTAGTCTTTTTTTTCAACTTGGAGCTTTAAGCTTGAAAGTGTATAATGCAGAAAATGTATGAATCGCTTATTCATTTCACATTCTTCCTACCGTTTACCTTAGAGTGACGATAGGCTTTACGATTTATGAACCCAACAAACGTGAATGGAACAAGAAGAGCTCTATTGATGTTCCATTCATTCATAACAACAACAAGAAATCCCAACCATTCTGACAGGAACTTCCCACTGAGTGGCTTCTCGAGAAAGCTTCTTGGGAGCCAGAGGCAATTTTGGGTGAGTGGTTACTATTGTAACCCTCAAAGAACATACACAAGAATTACAGAGGATAGTACAGATATAAAAAAGCTCATGGCATCTGTGTTTTTTTTTCGCCATGATCAAAAAGTAGTATTAAACCACCTGTATGCAGAGCAAACATTAACAGTCATTCGTAGTTGCGTCCCCATTGCATCAGTTTGGCTCTCATGAAGATCATGCTGATGCAATATAAATCGAAAATCTAAACCCTACTCGAGATTTTTGTGGAATGAAACAATTCATAAGAAGGCACTACCACATACGCTTTTCGAATGTTCTTGAGAATGTCAATCAGAGAAACCTCCATATTTAGTGTGGCCTCCCGGAATTCCCACTGCATTCGCAGTGGTTCCGCGGCGAATACTGCAGAGGAAATGCGAAGATATCACCTGTCGTCCCGTTCATCATCGATTTCATTGAGCGTTCACCAGAAACGTCTCTATTCAGACAGTAATTGCACTGGTCCGACGATCATTACGAGTGCAAAAAAAGAGCTGTTCACCTGATCTTCGATTCCTTGGCGTTAACAAGAAGTCCCTGATCTTAGTTCGATGATGAGGCACAGGAAATTCTCTTCTACATTTTCCTTATTTCCGGAGAGAAGTTGCCTACCCCAAACATAGCACGCTCGAGGCAGCTGGGCTGATAAAGCCCTTCCCCGCTCGATGAAGCAGATGCGAACATCTTGGGTAGTGTGAATCTCAATATTTCTGCGTTTGGGCTCTGAAGAACCGAACTATTGCTCAATCCTTGCGTTGATGCTCTTCAATACGACATATAAAGGTTAATTTTGTGTGGGAACATCACATTTTACCCTTCACCAGCGATGCATCTTTAGATACAAATGCTCAGCTTTTTCACCTTTTGGCTCCTTCAGCTCTTTTTCTGCGTAACAGCAGAAGCTATAGTTCAACTCGTTTGAAAGGTAGCATTAATGGTTTATGAACTGACGGAGCCATTGTTCTTTGGGCTGTGAACAGCTGCAGCCGCCGGATCATTCTGCCCATCAAACCACATTGTGGAGAGCATTTCAGAGCAATCCGACGGCAGAGCGACACCAATTGCCATCGACAGTCCACTGCATCCATTGGACCTTTCTACCCAACCTATTCGGTTTTGTTCCCGCTTACAGTCTAAAACTATCTTGTGTTATTCGATACCCACTAAGAGATTTGCCATAACGTGACTCTTGTATGTTATCCGTCTCTCTCTATGCGTCTTGCTCGAACTTATTTTCGTAATTCTTTTTGCTTTACACCGAGCTCAGCTGATTGCTAACATCGTGTCAGGACCAAATCCTGACTCCCGGAACTAAGTTTAAGTCTTCGCTGACGGTAAGGATCAAAGCATTCATGAATCGTTGATTAAACACAGCGATCGAAGCTCTCTATAGAATGAGTGACTCTCAGAGGACAGCCTATTTGGTAGAAGGAACGAATTCACCTCAACATGATGCATCATCTGCAGGGTTTGTCGACAAGGAATGCTCATATTAACAGTGAATACGTACACACCTTCCAACTCCCTCGTTGCTATCACCGAACAGCTGTTTTATCATGACAAGTAGAGTCTTTCAGATTATTTTGATTTCACTTCTCGATGTAGCAGGCCGTCATCAATTTAGCTACCTTGGTGAGTTTTGCGATGTCCTCTCAAAGAATGGCAGCTATTCCTTGCTCCTTTGCAACTTTTTCTTCACGTACCGGAAAAGCTCACAGTTTGACATCTGCGGACAATTGCGAGACAAAAAGTTACCGTTTGACGCTTTGCTCATTAAACTGGATTTGGTTGTCATAGGAGGCATACGAAGGTACATAAGCTACCACAAGTCTCTTAATCTCTGAAAACTGCCTCACATTTCCGTCCTTATCAGTTTTCTTTATCTCACAAGTCGACTTCAGTTTTGGCCTCAAATAAATACCTAATCTACAGTTTGTCCACTGAAAGACAGCCTGTTTGAGAGCCAACTTAAAATACAGTTCCAAGTTCGCTGCTTTAACATTTAGGCTAAAAAGTCGTGTGAAGGTTGATGTGAAATTTGTGTGAGGAAATAGCTTATTTATTACTTCCAGAACTCAATAGAAATCTTACCCTACCTGCATTTTTCATCACTTGTTTCATATTCGTCATATTCGTTCATGCAGGGTGACTGCCACATTTGTCCGTCTTTTTTTCTCAAGCTAAAGCACGCTTCAACATTCTCCATCTATAAAATTTCTCCCAGGCTGATCAAAGTTTTCACACCTACAATAGCAATTAGGTCGTGCTCGTTTCTCCCTAACGAACGATTTGTAGCGGCTGTCTGGTGTGTGTACTGAAGAGTTCAGTCATTGTTCTCAGGGGTGTGAATGGAAGCGTTTTAGATTCTATGGGGCTTACCATGCATAGAATGGCAGGCCCCTGTTCCCTCCTCGTTCCCTTCGAACAGTGTTCTACCATGAACGTAGAAAGTCCACTTCAAACGAGGTCGGATGGACATTTGTGCGAGACTGTCTGATTTGCTCACAGGTATGTTCTTGGTATAAACCCTGCTGACTCTCTTATCTGCTCGCAGTACCGTATGAATGATAGAAGTGTCTTCAATGACTAGCAGTATCAGCAATAAAAGTGAAGTGTGCTCTGTCAGTGCAATGATGACTCAGTTCTCATTACTCGGCACATTTCATATAATTCTTGTCGGTCTATTTGCTTCACAGCACAAAAAAAGATAATTATCGTTCTTCCGATCACGTAACTAATTGATATTGATCACCATAGACTGGCAGGAAGAAAACCGAAATATAACGCAAACCTACCTCAAGGCCTTTGCTAACATCAGACCAAGCCTTACCCCTACCATGATCGTGGGAAGTTTCGCGGAGGGGACACACAATCTGGCCAATCAACCGGCACACTAACTCATGTCTTTGGGATATGAGATTAATCGACCTTTTTTTGATGGTCTGTTGTAGTTTCGAAGGCGACGAAAAGGGTTCGTCGTAAGTAAAGCGCACTACACGATAGTGGTCCAGAAAANAAAAGCTGGTTTTTACCTGAGTCGCAAGTTTATTGTCATGGACATGGGATCTCTAAGGATAGCTCAAAGGACGCTGCAGGATAGGAAAAAGGCCTAGATGGGGTGTAACAGAAGCCCTAAAACCTGCTTAGCCGGCATACACACCCAAAAGCGGACGAGTGTTCATGACGTTTTAGATTCTGTAGAGTTTCAACCAACACACACATTGGGACAGCTCCTCCAAATATCCCTTCCGTGCAACGCTTGTCATCACATTCTCGTCCAAACCCTTATTGTTGAATACGACGTTTTTCGCGTCCTCTTCCAAATTGATGCTTTTTTCCTGATTAATCACTTACATTATTCTCCTGAAACCTAATACTTCAAACTTTTCACGATCTCTGCTTCTAAACTGGTGGTTCACATTGCCATGCCATAACGATAATAATCACTTCTCGTTTTCTTCTCAACTTTTACAAGCTCTCAAACATAACAAGCGTTCTCGATTATCAAACCCTGCTCGGTTACGCTTTTTCCTTGACTCTCAGAAGCATCGCCATCTGTAACACAGATCGGTCCATACCTTCATGGCCTTATAAAATGCTGTGCTTATGCTACTCTGTAATGGTCACATAGTATCAGTCAGTCAGCATTGCAAGGCGAAATCTAAGAGTATCCGAGAGGAGGCTCTCTCGAACTGCTTTTCATTCTATCAATGATACTTAACGAATGAAGTCGATTCAGGCGTTTCCCGTCTCTCAACTTCTTCCCAGTTCTGCAGCTGCAAATTGCCACAGTTGCTTTGACCCACGAGCATTACTGTTATTACTAATGTTGTTGCTTTGAAGGCTCACTGCTAGAACTTGGGTGACAAGAGCACGAGAACACTAATCCGAGGAACACCCCTTTCACCCACATATCGCACCGCTTACGGCAGGCAGGGGCGAGTTAATTAGATGGTGATAGGGCTAAAACCACGGCAATGAAGCTGTCGGTGATACTTTAAGCTATTTGGGTAAATCCAGTGTGGAATGAACAGGCGAGGATCCGATTGAACGTTTCAACGTTCCCACCTCTCACAACGTAGGAAAATCGATCACGGAATGAAAGCAATATTTATGCTATTCCTACGACACTTATATTTCTCTACACCGCTGTGCACGTCAGTTGCTTCGAATTTGGCCTTGAATTATTCCGCTATCAAAGAAACCATTCCCGTTGAAGAAGGGAACCTAAACTGAACATTGTTCTGGGAACTTTTCATGCCTCTAGAAAATTACTTCGAGGAGTCCTGAATTTTCTCATAGTCCATGGTCGCCTAAAGTTCAATCCCATTAGTATTTATGGTTTGTTACAGTTTTCCGGGAGAATATTGTTCTGTGTCATTTGCTAGTCAATGAAAGAATATTTACCTCATTCCCCTCAAGGACGGGCTCGAAACATGTGAGCAGTCTAATGATTCTGGCTGGATATCAATGTCCTCTTGAGGGAATGGCCGAGCAGTACAAGTCCCTCTCACTGATCTTAGCAAAACGTGCACAGAACGTTGAACCTTTTGTGGCTTCTACCGCCGCTAACTCTAGCGACAGCAGCGGTTGAGAGGAAAATGACACGTTTTTCCCCTCGCCGTGACTGCTCTTATACATTGTGTACAATGTTTACTCGATTATATACCAACTCACGCTGGTTTGCGAGTCGTGATAATTCTTTCTTTGGCTAGCTCTGTTGTACTTGAACTTGTTCCTTGATTGTCTTTGACCCTATTCATTTTTCCTCATCTTGAGAGCCTGTAATCTTCTCTGGTCAGCTTTACTTCACGGTGCTCCCTATTATTGCTTTACCTCTTTCTAATCTTATGCATTACATGGAAACGTAGAAAGAAAAAGTTGATTTCTAGCCATGATTCGTCTCAATGGTATTTTCTCCGGTAGTTAAGAATTTATAGATTGGAACGAATAACCTCAAGCAGCCGCTTGCGTATTCTGAAACTTTTATGCTGGAACGTCGTCAGAAGGGTCTTACGCAGAAAATCAAGATCAGCTGCTCACGATAGAGCAAACGTTCATCAGTTGTCGCGCTATACGAGTTTGTAAAGCCAACGTTTTATTTGAGGGCAATGTGCGAAGATATCTGAGCAAGCATCGAATGCAGACTTCTAGAAGAAGTATAGGCACCTTCGCTTTTGGAGGTGTTACTGAATGTTTGTAATGGTAGTATGGATGGTGAGGGCCACGACCATTTCGTCCAGCAGTATTAAGAGCAGGTCACGTGGAAAACAAAATGGTGACACCCAATGGTGACAAAATGGACGTTTTTCTGGGATGAACCTGGAACCTCAAGAGTAGCTCGAAGGACGCTGCCGGAATAGGAAAACGGCCTTGACAGGGCATAATAGAAGCCCCAAAACCGGCCTAACCGGCGTACACACTCAAGGCGGACGAGATCTCACGGCGTCGTAGAAGCTGTAGGGGTTGCACTATTCGCAGCGGGGTGCACATGTTGCACGCGGGCGGCTTACTGGAGCCTGCTGTAGGCAATGACACGCACACTTAGACAGCTCGTCCTCATACTCCATGCAACTTTTATCGTCACATTCTCGCCCACCCCCTAGTTTTATTACTTTTTCTAAGCTTAACGTTTCTCTAAATATGTCGATTTGCACGTTTTGCTCGCCACTATTGCACTATTCTGGTCCAAAAAGCTTATGTACTCAATCACAGGAGAGCGAGTATTCGCTTATTTTGATAGCATTGGTCGAAAAAAATAATAGGTATAAGTATACGTCTGATCGACTCCAGACCTTCGATTGCAATCTTCCCACTTCGAAGTTTTCGTTTATACTCGACGTGTTGTTATCTAAAAGTCAGTTTCGCTGTGACATGATTTCACCATGACCAGTCACTTTACGCATGTCCGTTCGTATTCCGCTCCCGAAAGTATTTTTGACTCCACCCCACGTAGTTTCTGAGAGAGTCCTATTCCCATGAGCAATACTTCTTTAATTGTATGTCACATCATCACACAAAATTTTCTTTAAAACATCTTGACTCATGCCGTTCTGAGTCAAGCCCCTACTCCCCGCTTCTCCCAACTAAACAGCTCCTTCCCTTTACAGGGGAACTTTACACAGATCCTCCCTTTTGTTCGTTTCCGTTTTATCCGATGAATGAGGAAAAGAAAAGGATGAATGGCATTTCATCTGAAAAAAAAAACTAAGCATAAGCAACTAAAAAATAACAAAGCATGGGTAAGTGAATCATAAGTAAGCCAAGCCACGCCAGCTGTTAGCCATTACTGACTGAGTTATAACTTAATTGGTAAATCCACCATAAAGGTCAGTAAAAATGGGTGTATTCAGCCAGTAAGCTCTATAATTTATAAAACGACATTAAAAAGATAAAAGAATAAGTCTTTGGGCTTTGATGAACTCTGACGTATGTGCCCTTAACAATGACTCCGGTTGCCAACTGCTGTACAAGTCAGTGTCAAGACAAATCTGACACCGGTTACCCGATTCTGGAGGAATGGAAGGCTTGATTGAACTGCGCGGACATCGATCCGGGTTTCGATCCCGTGTCCATCCGTGTGTGATAGTGCGCCATTTGCCACTACACCACCACATTCAGTGGTCGTAACGAGACAGCTAGCAAACTGTAAGATATGTCGCACACAAGGGGCGTGGCGGTCATCCTGACTATCCCCATTCGGTGACTTCACCACGTAAAAAGACTATTCTTCTCATACGTATTGGAATCTATCAAGTCCTTAGAGGAATGGCAAACAACTCTAAGTTCCCTTGCATGATATCCTTTCAACATGTCTCTTCAAAAGATGGAGCATGATTACTGTCAAATCAGATACTCTGACGTTCCTTCAGCAAAAACGGGATTACACAAAAGCTTGAAGAACTTCAAAGTCATCAATGGCTCATGCCAAACGTTCATAGGTCATATTCTTGAGGTTCCCTCCAAACCATGATTACATAACTGGTGGTTTCACTTTCTCTTCTAGAGGAATACTTTGAACAGGTCCAAGGGGAACGAACATTAAGGATAAAGGACGTTCCACTTTCATCAGTGTATCAAATGAATGGGAGAAACAATAAGAAAAAAGAAAGCGGGCGCTAATGTGGTCATCTAATTACTCCCCATTGTGCTGAAAAGGAGTAAAAAGAATCTCAGCAGAACAAACCCCGCTGCAAATGAAACATCAAACGTCATCAAATGCGCTTCCAAGCCGAACATTGTCCTAAACGAAGTGAAAGGAGCACAATAGAATATGAGATTTTGTGAGGCCGAATTCACGCCACTCTCCGGAGCCTCCTTACACTTGATCACCTGGGCTCCGCGCACTAACGAATGCGCCCAATAAGGAACACATCAAACAGTATATTGGCGCTGATCCACTTCTGCTTGGAAGCTGTGGAGAGTAACGAGATTATGTAAAAAGTGCCGCTCACTCTTAGGAAGCTCCACCTTGGATGAACTTCCTGCGCTTGATTTGTTGACCATTTCTTCAAATTCATCCAATTTTTCGGTGTTTCGTTTGGGCTTTTTGAGGCAAAATTACTATGTTTTTCACCTCACCGTCTACCTACAGGCGGGGACCCCCATTCATTTCTGCTCTTTTGACCTCGCCCTTGCCCTTACCTTCTCTTCCCCCCCCCCCCCTGTCCCATCCCTTCTCTATCCCCAACTTGACCCGACCTCTTCAGATGCTTTTTCAAGTAGTACAGAATTTCATGACAGACAGATAGATAGATAGGAGCGAATTCTGTGCAAATAGTCGGTACTGATTATGATTCCATAGGTAGAAAGTAGTGCTGATGACTTCATATAGAACGATTCTGGAACGTTCCCAAGCTTTTCGGATAAGTTGTGAATTTTTGATCTTAGCCCTACTCTCCATGTAGGTTTGACAATTCTTACTTCAACAGCCTTCATGCGCCTTTTCCTGTTTCTCGAACGCTTTTGAACAGAGTAATGAATTTTCGAACTTGACCCCACCATCTTTAAAAATTTGATATTCTCCATGGCCCCTTCCCCTCCCCTTCTGTTTTTTCTAGCCTTTCGTGAAATCGAATTATGAATTCAATCAGAAAGCACCGCCCACCGTGAGAGCGTTTCTCCCACCGCAGAGAGATCTCCTTCATTTCATTTGTCGACCCATCCCTCAATTTTGCTCATTTTTTTTCCGAAGTCTGGCCTGTTATGAAACAAATCATGAGGTTTTCCTCCACTTATATGCATGTCCCTTTCCCTATGGGCGGAACTCTTCCGAGCTCATAGCTCGTATTTACTCTGTATAAGTCCCTTACGACCAATCCATTCCGAACTTGCCGATACCTCTACAAATGCTTCTTCAGGTGATATCGAATTTCGTGGCATACACACAAACAGGCCGATCCGAGCACGGTTTATATAGTACGGATTGGGTGTCCCACCTGAACACTTTCTCGGACGGAGGAAAAATTACAACTGCTCATCAGCCTGACCGTGCACTCACTCGGTATTGATGCATGGCGACCAGTAATTTCCACTGTTATCGCAAAAAGAAGAAAAAGAGTGGCGTTTGGCCTTAGAGGGACAGTAAAATCACATGCCCGCGTAACCCTAGTTGGAACTCTTATGGTTAGAGTTGATAAAGCTTGTTCTTTCGTGAACTTTCTAAGAATCTCGAGAACAATCTTCCAAGTCTGTTAGCTCTTCTGTTGGAGATCTGTATTTTTGTTAGTCCCGTTTGCCACTCCGAGTACAATTTCGTGTTTTCGATGACATAATAACATAAGCAAGGCACACACGGTTAGCGATTTGTGGACAAAACCTCAGTCTCGGACGGGACTCGAACCCGTACTTGTGCTTTCCGAGCACCGTGCTCAATCCCTTACACTACCGAGACCCCGCTTGCCCTCGTCTTCTTAATGGCTAATATGCCATAGCTTATCAGCACTCACACGTATTTCTCTACAGAATCATGATTTAGCTCTCTAGCTAATTTCGCCATGAATTATTCAAACGAAAGTATTATTCACCCACCCACCCAAACATACTTCATATTCTCTCAATTTCTAAGAATTATAACTCAAATAGAAGAGATTCTGAATTCCGATGAGACCTATATAAGCTACTAGTTTGATGTTATTTTATTGTCTTTGAATGTCGCAATAAAGGCTTCACATCGAGCAGTCTCAACACCGTCCATCGACAGTGCAGAAAGTGTCGACCACGGCTGAATCTTTCTGTACTGGCGACGGCGGGGTCTTGGTATTATAGTATAAGGGATAGAGCAAGGTGCTCAGAGAGTACAAACACTTGTTCGAATCCTGTCCGAGACTGGATCTTTGCCCATAAATCAATTTGGATACGAGCTTCTATACAACTTTATGTAGCAATAACAGGGGCGGGGGTGGCGCAATGCCAAGTGGTCCAGTACCACACGTATAGTCCGGGATCAGATTCTGCATTAAGACACATCCGGGCTAACGAAGCCGTTAACACCCTCGAGATATATCAATTAGTAACAGTAGCTCGTCTAAAAGGATGAAAGCAATGACCTGACCACTGTTTGGCTGCCGCAGCTCATTGTATGGACTTTAGGAGTATGCGAACCCCGCTACGACTCTGAGTGGGAATGCAAATCAGGGCGCATCCCTGAACAAGATCGATCAACGGCAGAGTACAATACTAAATATTCAAAAGAGAACGAAAAAACGCGGATTCGCGTCTTTTTCGCCTTTTCTTTATAACTAGGTTGGCTTTCACTTTATTTACAGATACATAGTTGGACTCAGCTCGACGAGCTCTATACAATGGTGCACTGAAGAACAGAAAAAGGTAAAATTTTAAGTCCTCCGTTCATCAAAGCTCCTGGGGGCACGTCATTAGCAGCAACGCTCGCTATAATTATAACCAGAAGGCATTCTCTCCTATTGAAAATGTTCAGGGAGTTGTGGAGCAGTAACCATATTCCAAAACTGAACGAAAAGTGGACCATTGCTTCCTCATGTATTACTGATCATTTTGATACATATTTCTTCCAAAATGGGCAAATGGTCATGAACCAATCTTGACACGGGCGGCTTTTCTAGGTGAAAAATCGCAAATCTGAGCTAGTGAGCGTCGCTGCTAATGACGAATGACGTTTCCCCAGGAACTTTGATGGACGGAGGTTTCCAAATTCCACCTTTTTTCTGTTTTACAGTACACCATTGTATAGCGCTCGCCGAGCTGAGTGGAACTATGTAAAACTATCTGTGAAAAAAGTGAAAACCAACCTAGTTATAAAGAAAAGACGAAAAAGACGCAAATCCGCATTTTTTTTTTGTACTTTTTTGAATAATTAGGTTGGGTATCGTACCTTAACCTCACCCATTTACTCTCTGAATCTCTAGCTTTATAGACTGGTACCCACTGATTTCCAAGACACACGGTACACCTGATTCGAGATACAGTTGTGACCTCCTGTTTCTCGCATGCCAGTTGATTTAAGTTAGAAAAACGGTTCCTACAATTTGTTATCAGCAGTTCAAGTCAACCATCAAGATATCCATCTCAAGCCTACCTAACACGGGTCTTTAGTGACGTTTTGCGCTCGATCTGCCGTGCTTTGAGCTTTTTCAGTTACTAAGTAAATCGACGATAGTCCTTGTCTTTGACCTACAGCTTATCTTTAGTATATTAGAACGCATCGTTGGTGTTAGCTCTGAATCACAATATCATCTAAGTAACCATTCATATTTTTCAGGATGACGGTCCGATTATACCAATCCATCCTTTTGCTCGCTCTCGTGACTTCCAGCATGACACTGCAGAGCAGTGTTGACCCGGCACTGCTAACAGTCTTCTTAGGTGTTCCCGAAACTTATGATATCAATAGCAAGTGAGTTTCAATTAAACGTTCTGTCATACACATTTCAAGCCCTCTCTCAGGCACAGGGTTGATCTGGAGAGAGTTCAGCTCGTAATGGGCATCACTGCTCGGCTAAGTTAAGCTTCTGATGAATATCATGCTTAGTTTCAAGCCGATTTTGGCGATATCTTCAACAAGGTTAGATGCTGGAAAGCAGGGTTTCGAACCCAGCTTCCCAGCACTGATTTAACGATTTGTAGAAGAGATAGCAAAGGACCGTTCCTGGCCAAGATGGAAAAAGTCTCCATCCCGATCCATCCATACCGAGCCCAATCGAAAAATGCCGTTGAGGCCATCTGATTAACGGAACTAGCTCAAGTGATAGCTTCATGTCAGCAATCATCGTGGGAACTGGTTTTCAACGCAAACTCTTTGCGCACACTAAGGAATCGATAAGAACCTAAGGGTTGTTTCTGTAGTACTATATACTATTACCAATCGGGTCGCCCGGCTTACGCCAGGCCTCATTCCTTACTCTTACAAAGCAGTTGGAAAATGTAGTTAGATAGGAGGAAGGGGGAATCGTTTTTATCCAACACTGGGGGCTAGAGTGTGAAAAAGAAAAGGTAGCCGACTTCACCTGTGCTCAAAAACGGTTCTTAGCGAAAGTAGTTCGTTCGATGCAGTTTTAAGCTAAGCCTCAGAATGGGTGGGAGCGCTGGGGTGGGAGTGAGGTGATTAACTCGAGCAAAAAGCTAGGATGGGATACGAGCTGAATATTCAATTGATTCACCCACTTTGTGTTCCTCCCCTCCTCAACCTTAGGACAAAAAACTGTGTATTCTTGGCTAAGGAACGTTCTTGAACACAATTATGGGCTAACCTCTTTATATGCGCCTTGTCGCTCAAAGTTGAAAAAAAAGCTGAGACCTCCCAACTACATTATCACCTCGGATTTTTGTATAGACAGATATAGCACGGTGCCAGTACAGATCGAAATCGCAATTTTGACGTATACAATTCACTCCATATTGCTCACCTCACTCCGCAGTACTCATTCTACCTCATCAACCCACCCACCAATTTACTGTTTCATTTATAAGAAGGAAATGTAGCATAGAGCTGGGTATTCCACATAACTACCTTTATCGTAATCATAAGTTTCACGGGCGGACAGACAGACAAACCTACAGACCGACACACCGGCTGTTTCAGAGTGCACCTGAAGGATGACACTGAAGTCCATTTTGAACAGCAGCCCTATGTGGATGTTCTGAGCCCGCTGAAGTTTGAAGCGAAAACGCAGAAAGGGACTGTGCGACTTCAAGGCCGACAAGTCACAAGTGATATGGAACTCAGACCTTATAACTGTAGCTCAGCCAATAACGATGACTGCCCAGCACTGTGAGTCCTGCTGTGTTCGCGAAATGTGTTTGATTCCGCACGACTTCATTCCCTTACAGGCTCAAAGACTTCTACATTAGTGTGACGGTGCTGAAGTCATCACTGGTAAATGCTCTGGTGATGATTGTTGGATGGTCCTACTTTACTGCATGGAGTGTTTCGTTCTACCCACAGATAGTTTTGAACTATCAAAGAAAAAGGTCTGCGACCATAGTAATGGGTGCTACAGCGCCAGTAGAGGAATTCTGTGTTTTGCAGTGTAGTAGGCCTCAATTTCGACTTCTTGGTCCTAAACATCGTCGGATTCTCTGCGTACTCGATTTACAATCTTTTTCTTTTCTTTGATTCGAACGTACAGGTGCGAATCTTGTTCATCCAGCTTCTTTTACACAAATTATCGAATATTTATACCAAAATGAGACAGTAAGCGAGAGTGGCTCACATACCTTATGGCAACACTAGAGAAGGCCTTAAACCGCTACCGCTACTTAGCAAAAATGTGCACTATTCGAACTGGGATCCTATTCATCGGAAAACCGTGGGTGACCGTTGGAAAGTTGGATAAGTCAGGGGGGGGGGGGCAGAAACGTATATGGTAATGTACAAATCACAGAGACCACGGTTGTTGGTGTTAACGGTCTGCTTAGAAGGGATTGCACCAGGACTGCTTCTATCCAGACGCATCATCTTTATTATCGAATATGAACCTACATATTCCATCACCTGGCCGCCTAAGCCGATCTAGCCTTCCGTCTTTCTGAGGTAAATGACACCAGGTTCCTCTGGGAGGATAAACTCGACGATGCGTACACGGCTTCAAATTGCAGGTCATTACATCGGCCAAATACGCGTTCAATACGCCACTACGATCTTGAATGGCAGTCTAATGCAGGGCGCATCCATTTAGATTTTCAAAAGCATTTGCGCTTTATTTGAACCCAATACATCACTACCGTTTATAACCGAGCTCTATTTGTCTCAATATTGAGAATGTAATGAGTTTACTGTTTTAACTGTTTTGATAGTTAAAACTTCCACTTTAGAGGATATACGAAGAGGCACATCCGCACAGTCCGATTCCAGTGCTGATCAACGACGTCTTCTTCGCCACACACGCACTGTTCGCGTGTATCCTGACTGCCGCTCAGTGTTTTATCTATGAGGTTAGAATGGGTTAGAATGGTAACCGCTGATCTCAGCGATAATGAATTTTCGTGTATTCTAGCGAGGTGCTCAACGGGTTTCTTACGTATGCATGTCCATCACACTTTTCATGTTCGCAGCTGCCTGTGGGGCAGGGGTCGTCACCTTTCTTGGTTTCATGAACATGCTACAATTTGTCACCAGCTTATCGTACATCAAAATGGCCGTAACACTGCTCAAATACATACCACAGGTTGGTCAAATAAATCGGTTCTTTTCAATCAAAGAATGGTGAGAATGAGGTGGAATTTCGCTCCTACTGCACAAGGTGTGGTGCAGTAGGAGCGAAGTTGTCGCGTTGCGGCGAGGGAGACGTCGCGCGCGAAGGAATGTAACAGAATGCAGCAGCAAGTTAGAAATACAGGAACAAAAGAACCAACATTAGAATCGTGTCCAAAGTAATAATTGTGTAGCGATTGAGCTGTATGAAGAACGCTAGAACTGTTATAATGACTGTTATAATGAGGCAAATGGTCCGCGGCAGCGCGTGCGGCGGATTCATTTCACAAAACCTTTCCTCCTGCCCGTTTCCCAGAAATACCTCCACGCTACTGATTTTTGTAGGGCTAAGTGTGCGTAGGCGATTTTTCCATGTGGATTTCGTCCTATGCGCTGTACACCTTTTTTTTTCAAGCTCGTCACTTATGGATGTAACCAGGGTTTAGAACTGATTCCAGAATAATGTAGCATTGCCAAGTAAGTAACGTAACGACAAGTAACGTAGCCTTTCGAAAGCTGGACCATTCAAAGTAACAATCGCTACTGTTTAATGCAAAACGCCACATGTTCTCCACTTTCACTCATTTGTACCTAACTATAAACACGCCAACTAACTTTAACCACCTTGTCCAGTGTTGCATCCCAGTGACTACCTTCACAGATCACCATAATCACAGCTTCTATTTGATCGGTTCATAATTTCTGAGGCCATTTGCATTTCACCTGTATCACCTGTCGCCCGTTGATCATCGACTTCCTCGAGCGGGCGCCATTAACGTCTCCATCCGTTCCTATCACGAGCCAGAGTGGTCCAGTGAATCGTTCTCGCTTCAGGGACACGAGGTTCAACATTCCTTTCGTGAAGAAGTCTGACCATCTCGTTGGCGGCCGTCCTGTAGATCGTTTGATGTCGCGAGGGATCCAGTCAGTAACCGCCCTGGTCCAACGGTCATCACTATATCGCATAACGTGTCCGGCCCACCTGATCTTCGATTTCTTGGCGTAATCAACGGCATCCCTGATCTTCGTTCGGTGACGGAGCTCGGAACTCCGGATTCCCTTCTGCACTTGCGTGTATAGGGAAATTCCGAGCATCGTCCTTTCCAAAGCGCGTTGAGTAACGCTGACAGCATGCTCATCCTGCTTTCGTAAAGTCCAGGTCTCCGAAGTGTACGTCAAAGCAGGAAGGACAGCAGTGTCGAAAAGGTGAGCGCGGAGCCCGATGTTCTTTGTCTTCTTCACTACTCCCCCGATATTCTTAAATGTTCTCCGCGG
>UZAF01017372.1:30468-48546 GCA_900617895.1 Haemonchus placei
TGCATTTATGGCTTGAAAAAAACTTCATAAGAAAAAAAAAGAAAAACTTCATAAAAAAAATGCATCACGACATCCCCCCCTTCTCGCCCACTCTGGCATGTCTGATCAGCTAGTCAGCTTCCCTATTGCTTTGCATTCATGGCCACCACTATCAGTTGCAAGCACTTAGCTTCATTCTTTGAAGATGGCGTTTGAAGCTGCCTAAAGTCGAGACTGCATCGAGGCAATGGTTGAAGGTCTGACCTTCCAGGTCCATCCACATACATCACCAGTCCCATATACTGAAAACTGGTACTTCTTTCAGGAGATGATCTTCACTCTCTCTGAGGTTTTTGATTTCGACACCGGTGGTTCGTTGACGAATTTTGAGACCTACTTGGTGCCCCTCAAGGCTTCCTTCCGTAAGGAAATGAAACCGAGGCATTCAGATGCACTTAATTTTAAAACATAAAGTTTGAAAAGGCCGCCTGACTCAGTTTGGCCTTTTCGTGCCCTCTCTATCTTCTTAGTACTTTCTAGTGAGAGCTCAGTAATATTCCTAACCATAGAAGCAAGGAATAGTATCATTCCTTCAATCGAGCAGTGGGAGATACCCTCAACATTCCCGAAGTCCCTGTAGGCAGGACCAGCTTCATCATCGGCTAGTAAATCCTTTCGATGGGACATAGCGACGCTGTTGCTCTAGAAGGCAATTCCGCAAAAAGTTCCAATTTTTTACGTCATCGTTTTATTGACTTTGTTGCATCATAGGGTTGGATGAAAAGTCAGAGAAAGAAAGGAATATTAAAATGAAAACTGGACGGATGCTTTAGAAGTTATGGACCAATCCCATGCTCTGCTACACGAAAGGCATATGGCAAAGCCTCTCCTGGCTTGAACCCTACACGAGACTGGACTTATACTTCCTAGCGTTGATCACGCTCAAACGTAAAATACGCTGTTTGCGAGAGTTATCGCCGCTTTTTCCATCTACTGCATCTTCTGCCGTTGCTTTGGTTCCAGGGAGGTTGTTTCTGATCATGTCTCTCCAGCTCTTCTTTTTTATTCCATGGGGTCGCTTTCCTTCCGCTTAGAACTTCATTGTCTTACTTACTGCGTGATTCTGTGACCTTCGCAGCATATGCCCATACCATCGTAGACGCTGCTCTCCCATCTTCAGCTAGGCAGTGGCTGTTTGCATTACTGTGCTGTCTGGTGTCCTTGTTTTTACCTCTTGACCCTTGATCCATTCGAGTGCAGCCGCAGGTTCATGTGGGCACAGTCGTTTCAATAGAGTGAAGCTGTCTTTCATGATTTTACTTGAGCCTAGCACTCGCTTTGTAGATCATCTTGCGATTATCCGTGAGGGGTGCGCATAGTTTTTCTGACCAATCGTACATTTCTTTGACCAGGTAGACCAGATAATCTGGAACGTTCCGTTTTTGGAGAGTAGTGGATGGGAACGGGTCGTAGCATGCGGTCGAAAGCCTTTCCAGGTCGAGCAAGACAAGGTAGCAGGCTACACGCTCTTCTCAATGCTTCTTCATTATTTATTGAGTTTTTCTCAAAACTTCTCTGTTACTTACTGGAACCGAACTCCTCTTAGGCAGGACTGGACTCTAGGTCCAGAAAGTAGCATTTTTACTGGTAGGTTTGAAAAACACGTTAATCGCGCTTAGAGAGCAGAATTAGGGAAACTGACGAAGGGTATTTGCTTAACGGACTATTTAAGCGAAAGCAGCACCACTTCAAATTGCTATCCGTATAGAACTTAAGTTATTTGTTTCAACCAAGAAATATTTGTTTTTCAAGTAAATCACCGATTATGTGACTACTTAACTTTTTCTCATTTATAGGCCTTGTTGAATTTTCGAAGAAAGAGCACCGTCGGCTGGTCGATCGGCAACGTACTGCTTGACTTCACTGGAGGCTGTCTTGATATTCTTCAAATGGTTTTGCAGTGCTGGAATGTATCCGAATGGTCGGCGTTCTATGGAAATCCCGTCAAATTTGGTCTCGGCCTCGTCTCGTCACTCTTTGACATTCTTTTCATCACCCAGCATTACGTTCTCTATCCGCACAAGACAGAACAGTCGCGAACGGATCCCGAGAAGAGTGGTCGTCAAAAGATGAGTGACAGATCAGACATGGAACAGCTGAGCGGAAGTGATCCACACTCAACCATTAAAAGCATGGAAGGCAGCAAATTCAGCACACATAGCAGTGAGATGAACTCCACGTAAAGGACTATCCTATCAGTTATCAATTCTAGTGTTTTCAAGCTTTAAACTTAACTATGATCCAGTCACTTACTTCAAATTAAATGTGATGCAGAATTCAATTTATGTTTTTGATTTTTATCAATGATCATAAAGAGGGCAATAACCGTGACAGAGTGTCTCACTGTGTTACAGCAACAAAATCAACAAAACAATGATGAACAAGACCTTCCAACCATTTTGAGATACAGTACACCAGCCAACAATAGAAATTGCAAAGCGACGTGTTAAGCATCCACCATTAGCCGTGGTGCGATTGACATCGACATCAGCTCTTGGAATAACAGTTTACAGGCGTACGGTATGCGAACAGCCGACACCTGTGTTTTATTTCGGCAAGCCTTAAATGTTCAATATTTACAAAGAATCGACAAGGTCGCAATAAACACGGATATATTACCTTGCATTCAAAACTGTTCGTTCGGAGATTGGCAACGACAATGAGGCCACAATTATTGCACGTGTACACATGGTACGGATCAGATACCTCGAAAAGACGCTCGCGAAGGAACTGTGCTGCTCCATGAGAGATTTGGCAATCTCGCTCCATCTCACCAAAACGCAACCCACCATCTCTGAAGAAAGCCCAAAATTCGCTGCGGTAACAACAAGGGAAGCAGCCGTCAAGTACTCCAGCAGGCTTTATTGAAAGGAAACATTTGAGGGAAAGTAGAATTCTTCAGGGATTTCAAAAGCTGGACGAATGAACCGTTCTTTGGGAGTGCATTTTATAACAGAAATCGCTATAACAATCGTTGAAGAGTTAAGCAGAGTCGAGCAAAGTTTCCGATTCGGTATTGTAATTATATAAATTGAAATGTAATTTTCTGTAGTTGGTGAACAACACTCATCAATTTTGATCTTTGCACTGTTTACTATAGTGCTGTTTTGGGACCCAAAGATAATCCACTTAATCAGACTCGATTTCGGACTTATTCCCAGTGACGCGCGTGCCATTAGCGCTAAAGTGAGTCCTAACTTCCGAAATTTAATCAGAAAAAGAATGTCAGTAGAACCCTGTGTCGGCCGAAAAAATACTACACTCTGTGAGCAAAACTTCGGCATCTGACGGAACTCGAACCCTACTTGTACACCGTGCAGACTTTCGCTTCGCGTACTGTGGCGATAAACAGCAGTTAACAAAATGTAAAGTCAGAACAAATTACTACATTCTACCAAATATGAAAAGCTCTCTCCCACAACCTGTTTCAAGATTTTGCAAGAATTCTAGACGAATGTCTAGACGCAGAACACGATAACACGAAAAAAACAAGTTATCAAATATATAAGTAATCCAACCTTGCTCGTCCTTCCATGGGCTGCCTATTCATCATCTGTATCGGACCTCTTGCTCGTGAATGAATTTTGTCGTCTACCATATGCTTCAATCGTTGGTAATATGTCGGTCCAAAGAAGATCTGATGTAACGAGTATTTTTGCCATAGTTGAGTGGAAGTATTTGAAAATGATTAATGCACAAACCTGCGTAGTAAGCTTCACTCCGGTATGTCCGTTATACATTACTTCATTCCCTCTCAAGTGATACCCGTATTCTTGCAATAAATTACTGATTTTTTGTACGTTTACAGTATCGTTAAACGGAGTTGCGTCACCAATTTCGCCCTTGTTGGCCGATAGCTAAATAAAGGTTAAGAACTGGAGTAAAAAATGACCAGTGATCTATAGAGAAACGACCTACCTTGCCTTGCAAACACTCGATCAAGTGGCCAATAGTCATACGAGATGGTACAGCGTGTGGATTGATGATAATATCCGGTGTTAGTCCCTCACAAGTAAATGGCATATCTTCCTGTAAAGTTACTGTACTACATCATTTGATTTTACACGAGAAGAACCCTACGCAGATAAAACAAAGAGGCATAAGCATGTTGTGAAGGCACAAGTGTTGTATTCTCTAACAGCTCTCAATTAAATGAGCCAATTGTGGACTATTTTGTGGGCTTATAAAGCAATAACAGGGACTGTTGTGGTGTAATGCCAAATGGTGCCGTCCCACACGCATGCTCTAGGGATCGAATTTCGAGTCAAGATACTTCCTAGCCAACCAAGCCTCCTATCCTTCTGGAGGTTGGTCAATTGCTACCAGACTAGTCTGCGATGATGAAAGCCCTGAACTCGTATATGGGTGGTCACTACAAGTCATCGCACGACCACATACGCGTTCACAACACCACAAGGATAATAAATTCAAGTCAACTGTGAGGGCGCATTCCAGAGGATTGATCACCCTCGAAAGATGTTGCTTTATAGAAATAATGCGGTAAGTACTATCAACTCGAATATGGCCACAATTCTCAAAATTGACAGTAACATAATTTCCGACCACATGGAAGACGTACCTGTCTGTACATGATACCCATGGTACCTTTTTGACCATGGCGTGATGCGAATTTGTCGCCAATCTGTGGCAACCTCACCGAACGCACACGAATTTTGACGAATTTGTTACCATCAGTGTTCAAAGATACCATCACCTTGAGAGAAGATATTCAAAACAGCGAACTATCTTGGTAAACGTCCAGCCAATTCAGTACCTGATCAATGATGCCTGTTTCAGAACTGCGGAGGAATGTTGATGCATCGCGCTTCGTGTACTTTTTACTGCTTGCATCCAGATCGTCATCCTGAACATTTGCGAAGTACCCACAGACTGTAGCTACAACTCAGTGTACTACAACGCAGCACTGGGAAGACTTACAACTTCGGGAAGAGCCACAGTTTTCCCGATAATAACGTCGTCACCAGAAACACGCATTCCAGGTGAAATAATTCCGTCGTCGTCCAGCTAAAATAGTCAGTATACGGAAATCACACAAGAACAGCGAGTTGTGGGCAAGTCTTCAATCCCGGCTGGGACTCGAACCCGTAATTGTGCCCAGAAAGCACAATGCAGTTGGAAGAACATCAAATCAAAACAAGTTGCTAGAGAGTGTTCAGTTTTAGAAATGTATTAATGAACACACCTTATCGTAGAGAGAGTGCCGCATTCCTGAACATTTGTCTCGAGTTGGCTTCTCAATGAGCTCTTCGTTAGCACCATCCAAGTTTGCCTCTTGATCTCGATAAGAACGGTAGAAAACCTAGAATTGCAAAAATGTAAGCGATCAAAGAACAACGCTATACCAGTGTCCACCAACCGATCTGAATAGGCCCCTGTCAATTGCGGATTGATTCATAATCACAGAATCTTCTTGATTGTAACCCGAGTACGAAAGAATGGCCACAATGGCATTGATACCAGCCGGGAGTTCATTAAATCTGTGATTAATAGTATGATTAAAACGTTAGAATGGAAATAAAAGAACGGCAAACGTTGCGCCCACAGTTCCCCATACCTTAAGTACTCCATAGATCTTGTGGTAACAAGAGGCTTCTGTGGATAATAGAGCACATGCGCAAGTGTGTCCATTCGCACGTGGAAATTTGTTGTATATACACCCATAGCTTGTTTACCCATAGCACTCTGGAATGAAACGCATACACACAGATTGTGACGCTCATTACAAAAATGCAGAAGAGGCGTAGTAAACTTACTTGGTATGTGTTTCTAGGGCTTTGATTATGATCAGGAAATGGAATGATCGATGCACAAACACCGAGTATCATCGCTGGATGGATCTCACAGTGAGTATAGGTGTCGCAGTAACCTCCAGCCTTTAGATCTTCTGGCATCATAGCAAGCATGACGGTCTCTTTAAAAAGTGGTTTTCAGATGGAATACCTCTTTCCAATGTTCTTCGTCAAGGGAGAACGATTTTGATATTCACTAACCTTCTTCCATGGCGTCGATCAATTCCACGACCCCACCACCAACAAGATCAGACCAACTGTAATTACTACCAGACTCTCTCTCCTGTAAGTATGTTAGAGCAGTGAATCTCGACCTCTGACGTATCAAATCGCTTTTTTACCTTTAGTTTGTCGATATGACGCTTTTTTAAAGCCAACTTTTGTTTTTCAACGATGAGGAGAGGTCGGCATACTCGACCAGCATCAGTGTAAATTCGTATTTCTCGATCTCTTATGTCTCGAACCATCGACACCTAAAGTGAAAACAGAAGATAGGGTGCAATCCTTCGATACAATGAACCAAACACATACTTCTGATACGATGATATCCATTTGCCTACGGAGTTTTTTCAAGGTTGTCATGAGATGTTCCGGATCGCGATGGATTCCAACCCATGCGCCGTTTACAAATATCTTCGTCGCATCAGCGATCGAAGAAGGTGCCACCTCTGAACACTATGTAACTATCCACTGCTAAGAGTGTTCTAGAAGAAAAAGAATGAGGATAGCACATATTGTGCAGCATCCGAGAGAATTTCAGCAATACCTTCGAGATTTTCCATTGACCACTCTTCAAGAAACTCCAGGATAGGCTCAGGTAATGAACCAACAGAAATATAGGCCATGAGCGCAAGATTCTTTACCAAACCGACAGCTTGGCCTTCGGGAGTTTCAGCAGGACATACCTTAATTCTAGACAGTGGAAGAGGAACCATGCTATGCTTATGTTCGAAATCTAACCATTCCCCATTGTGTATTATGGAGTTGCCTGGGTTTCGCGAGCTTTCCTTCCCTTCCAATGGGAGAGTTAGCTCTACGTAAGTGAGAAAGAGTGGCTGTGTAGGTGAGTCGATTCAGTACCTACAGACGGATTTTCATTAAAAATACACATCTAAAGCATTAAAAATACACATCTAAAGCAAGAAACATAATGAGTGATCTAGAAGTGCTTTTCAACCCAAAAAATGAAAAACCTGCGATACACCAGCTCTTGACTGGTGAGCTTTCTTCTGATCACCCCAATTTCCAGTAGCAAGCGAATAGGCTAGTCCACGAGTTATGGTTGACGTTTTCACACAGACATCAAGTGAGAAGTCACCATTTTTGTTGATGTACTTTTGTGCAGTGAGTCGCATCTGAAAGGTAAACAATGTTGAAATAGCAACGTGGACTGAAAAAATTACCTCGCACCTCTTTCAAAAGATTTCTGAACAACGCCCGGAACAAAAACGCTAGAAGAGGACCAGCAAGATCCAGCCGTTTATTTCCTATGTGATCACGATCGTCGAGCTCTCGGCGTCCCAATGCGGCCAGGAGCAGCCGATGTACCATATAACCAATGAAATACTGAAGAACAAAAAAAGGACAGTTGAGAAGATGAAAAAAATAAAATAAGTTTACATACCGCCTTCTTTGTTTCACAGAAATCCGACACTCCAACATGGGGAAGCAGCTCTTTCTGCAAAATTTCTTTGGCATACTTGATACGCTGTTCTTTTGTTACTCCAGGCTTTGCTCCACGCGCACCGATGAAGTTGAGAGCGACATTCTGTTCCTGAAAACAAAGCGAAGAATATACGCACATATATGCATACAGATTACGGATGACAGGAAGAAAATATGAAGGAATGAACCAAACCACTCGAATGGTTCGAGCCAACTTTTCATGAAGCTAAACGTTAATGCTCGCTCATAGATTGCCTTCTTTCCAATTTCTAGTAACCAGTCTATTACCTAGTTTTCAAACCCGGCTTCTCTTTTTATTAGTGAGCGATCTTGCTGGATTAAGCTCATTAAAGTACGCGTTCAGTAGTGCCTGCCGAATAGAAAGGGCGCTGTCAAAATGGAGCTATTCACTTCTGGCTTGAATAAGAGTGACTTCTCATATGAAGGGACTGGGAGTAAAGTATTACATGAGCATAACAATAGGTTCACGTCAGCTCGAGCGTATTCTCCGCTATTGTCTCCCGATGTTCATCGTGAAAGAGAGTGGGAACCACAGTATGAATGCTGATAAAATTAGGAAATGAGTGAGAAATGTTGTGAGAAGGCAAATGTCTGCTACATTGATTTCCTTCCCCTTGCCTTGTTTATTGTTTGATTTATGGTATGATATCTCGAAAAACCGACCAAAGCAGACCAATGTAATTTGAGTCACAAACTTTTCGCGTCTGAGTCGTGAATGATCAACGATTAAGATCATCACTTCACGACTATATCAATCCAAGAATAAAAATGAGTGGAAAAAACAAAGATTTTTCTGGCAGTTCTCACCTGGATGACAAAAGCTTCATCCAATGAAGGCTTAACCATTTCCATCATTTCTGGGTCTTCAAAGTCATAGATAATGTGTTCAAGGATGTCACGATCCGAGACAAATCCAAGTGCACGAAACACTATCATTACCGGAATCTCCTGAACGGACCAATAAGAACTTATTTATTTTTTCTACATTTCAGAGTACCTGCTTGATATAAGGAAGAATAGCTATAATACGTTGACCCATCGCAGTCTTCTTGGCACCTCCTCCACTGCGAGCCATCATGTTCACCCACATGGTTGATGTTGGACGACTAAAAACAGACAAATGTCCCGTTCAATTGATAGTGACAAAAATCCAACGACGATACCAGAAAGCCTACCTTGAGTTTTCAAGGCAAGACCTGCACTCTGTCTTGAACGCATATTTCCCGTCTTTCATTGAGAACACATAAACTGTATTAGTTGCCATTTTCTCTTGAGCAATTAGGACCTGAATGAACAAAGTAACCTTCAGAATAACTATGCTAGAGTTAACAAAGCGCTTTATTAATTCTAGTCTAGTGATGCCCAATTGCATCGCGTTGCGTAGCAGTTGAATTCTATCTCGAAGTACTCGTAGTGGGTTAGTACCAGGGTATCGATCTTACAAACGACGTCCTCTGCTATCCAAGCGAAACATTAACAGAAGCTGATTCTAAGACGCGAGCCCCGAGCTGCAGACCCAGAACAAACGGATAACACCATAGATGCTACCATGCTACGCGACACCGCATTCTACTGCAGCGTAATGCACCGCAGAAGTATGAAGTAAGCAGGGAAAGTCGAAAAAAATCAATGACCGCTCTATGGAAGTTAGCTACTGTACAAAATTTGATAAACCTTTTGATAAGATGAGGGGGAGGGCAAAGTGCAACTTGTGGGCTAGAACCCGCACTTCATGAACTTGGACAAGGATTGGTCTTGCGTTCTAGGAGCCCGCCACTTCAGTGCGAACAAATAACAACATAAGTCTGCACTCGAAGCCATCAGCCACAAGTCTTCAATCCAAAAAAAGGAAGCTGCGCTCTACAAATGAAGATCAATTATTTGATCAATTATGATTTGAGAAATCCAGGACTCTTTTTGACTCTATAAATGTATAGAAAATACCAAGCTTTAATTTTTTGATTCCAAACAGTGGTGTATCATTAATCTGAACAGAAAAGGTATAACTTTTCAGCAAATATTGGCTCGAGACAAGTGATGCTTCGGGGAAGCTCGAAGATTCTTGCATTTTTCAACGTCTTAACACCTCCTCCCTCTTTTGAGCTGCAAAAATGAGTTCATTTTCTAATTTACCTTTTCAGAGCCGTTGATCACGAAGTAGCCTCCTGGATCTAGAGGACATTCATTTAACTCAGTGAGATCTCGATCAGACATATTTGACAGCATGCAATAACTCGATCTAAAAGTTTAAAAGTAAACCTACACAATGAAAGCGAACTAAAAGTTAAGAATCCACCTCAACATGATTGGAATTTTTCCAACGAATACTTTCTCATATTTTCTTTCGGTCACATCATCATCTCTTTGGATTTGTTTGGTAATGTCCACATAGAGCGGGGAAGAATAGGTTAAATTTCGCAGCCGTGCCTTAAGTGATGGAGACATTAAAAATTAGCTTGCTTGAACGTCACGTAAGAAGAAAAAGCGAGTTAAACAAAGAAGCTTGGAAAATAGCAAAAGCAGCAAAAAAACCTCATTAGGCATCATCGGCGTCGGTGCTCCATCCTTCTCCCAATGGGTTGGCTTGGAGAGATATATTTGATCGAATTTCAGAGAAAATTTGGTAGGATTCTCAATATCACCTAAAAAAAGAAGCATATAGCAGTACCCTCGAAGATTTTTCAAATCACACCTACCAGAAAAATGTTGGACTTCGGCTTGCAGTTCCACCGGTGGCGAATCCTCCACGATTCGTTGGACATTCATTTGAATGAATTCGTCAAACGAGTCAAGTTGCTGCCGAACGAGACCCTTTTCATCAAAATAGGCACTGATCACAACCCAGCAAGCTTCCTGAATCAAAGACGCCGTCATCACTAACAACATTTTTACGATCTTATTGAAAAAGCTCACCTGCCATTGCTCACTTGAAATCTCTTCATTGTCTTCCTCATCTACTTCCTGATCACCTCCTTCTCCCCCGTAAGGCATGTCATCATCATCATCTTCATACATCGTTTACCACCTTCAATTGAAACTACAAAAAGCATTAACAACACATTGCAGGGCACCTATTCACATCACAGTCCGATATAACAAAGCGAAAACATCAGGTCATTCGAAACAACGCCTGAGCGTACCACAACGCTTTATGGAATGTTGGAAGAAAGACAATAAAAAATATAATGAATTCAAGTCGAGAAACTAAAAATGAGGACTAGAAAGCTACAAGAATTAATTAATAAGGAAGAATCTCAAGCAACCGGTATCTCTTTTGGAACTCTCCTCCAGCCGTCACCTTGTTGCTTGGAAGGGACGGACTAAAAGAAGAGTTCTTGTGAAAAACCGAATTCAAAAAAGGGTACAATAAAACAATGCTATAATGGCGGGTTGAAAAGAGCTAAGCGAATCTTCATGCAAGGTAAATTCAGTACAACTGACTAGAATTGGATTATTATGTATGCATTAAGAAATCACATAACAGCTACAAAACAGAAAGGCATACAATATAAAGCTTTGAAGTCCCGAACTTAGAGGTTGAACAAAGTTATCCAATTCCATGGAAACATGAACTCTATGATCTGAATGTCTCCATTATGAAATGTAGTAGGATGAAGTATAAGACTACATTGCCACTCGATGGATGGGAGGAAGAAGCGAGTGTAAATAATAAAAAAGACATAGCAGTTACTTGGAGAAAGCTGCTAGAGCTTCACTGCACATAAGTGCAGAAATTCGGTGCTGCTTTTGGCTGTGTAAACTACTGCTTGCCACAGAACATAGGTGAGCCAACTCTCAAAACGCGACTACTGGGGCTGATTGATAACCGGAAGAGGCTACGGTCAGGCAGGTGGGTGCTAGAATCGACAAAAAAAGCAACACAGAGATTATTGGTCGTCGCGGTTTTACAAGTTAATATGATTCTACATCCAACTACGCTGTGCTATTGCAGTTCTATCCCCCATGTAGGAACGTTAGTGTAAATCTTCGCTACGCCCATTGTTACATAAGGATCAAAATTTCTTCAGAAAAAACGCAGCACTTACGAAAAATGATAACAGACTATGAGCCACAACAACATGAATGGCTTTCCTATGAATTAGAACAAATTTTTTAAAAGGTAAGAACAAAAAAACATTGGCCCATGAAAGCGCAATGAATAGGAATGTTTGTGCTTTACAAGCGTAGATAAGAGAGGTTGAAATTTGGAATTCCTTTTAAGTGAAGTTTTGCAAGCTAGCAAAAAAAAGCTACAAAAGAAGAAGATGTTAACCAGCAATAGGAGGTCCTAGATACACCATAGAGACCTCTGTATTACCGTACACTGCACAAATTGCAGGAAAAAGCTTGACAGGCGGCAGATCCATGAAAGCCAGTCCAAGGAACTCCGCTCCTGCGCGCTCGAAGTAAACAAAATGGCGGTCGCAATCCAACACGAGTCGGACTCTTTCTCCAACCTTAACGAACGAAGATCTCGGTGGCAGTATGACACACATGACATACAGCTTGAGAGGAATTGAGTACAAACTCAAAAACATTTATTAACTAGAGTAGCGCTCTGAGCGCGTTTATTAATGAAAATTACTGCGATACATACACAGCTACCTGGTATTTAGGCGGGTTGTTCGAGCGTGGATAAACGCCCAATTGTTCACCGTTATGAATCAGAGTATTATCGACAAGATTCCACCCCCAACTTTGATCATCACTTCCGAGTAAGGGCAAGTATCCAGGACAATGAAGAGCAGCATGCCTGAACACGTATTAGAGCTGGTATTCTGTATTACATCGGTTGCTTGAACAGACAGTTAGAGGCTTTATCACCTTGTAGCAACCCCTACAACAGCTACAGTTCCAAGTGGGCCTTCCCATGTTATATCGAAGGCATGAACTCCTTGTGATACTCCTATCTAAAATATCAAATCCGATTCCAAAAAAGTGTGCTCCAAAAAAAAAGACATAGACACGTACCTTTCCGCGGACTCCGTCAGTGCTTTGAGCTACTGGCTGGCGATGAACCGTAAAACCATTTGCGCGAACATAATTGTTTCTAGAAATCGTTGTTATTATGATATTAAAACAGTAGCATAGAAATCTATTGAAGGTTTGGTGTAAGAAACGAAGGGGAGAGGAGGTACTAACAGAAGAATATCAGAGTGAGACCATATCAGTGTGAGACCAATAATGTCTTGCGTTTTTCTTGAAGATATCGCCTCGCTCTTATGCAGATCCTCAAGATTTAACTATCTATAGAGAAAGAGGATCCTATGTAGCTTAGGTGTGATCAGTCATATAAACAGTAGAATCCAATGTTGGAGGGGGAGAGGAAATCTCGTTGAGACATTTGTAGGTAATTTCTTGATAGCAAAAACTTCGCAGCAAAATGCATCTATGTATATGCATAGCTGACGAAGAATTTAGGGAGCAGCTCGGGCATGTATTTCATCTCCGGAAAAGAATCATGCAGCTATTTCAAGATTATATGAGATACCACTAAATTGTTGCAAAAATGCACTGCATATATTTGACAATAGGGCTAGAACTTCCGAAAAAAGAAAATGATAGAAACCTTACTTGGATGCATCGTTGGGATTCCATGCAAAATAAAAGGCCCGCAGTTTCTTCTTGTACGAAGTAAGTTCGCTGAGTAAGTACGGATCTGCTAGAGCGGATTCCGATATCTTACTTTGTGCCAAAGAACGCCATACCAAACTGTCCTGAACAAGATATCGCTGACATTTTTAGATAACAAGGGTCGAGGTAAAATATGGTCGAAATCTGAACAATGACCGTACCTCAAAATTTAGAACGTTGAACCAATGACGACAAACAAGTGTGCAGCTACGCAGATCAGATAAACCAAGGTACTGGAAGATCTGTGAGAGAATATGATGCGGCAGACGTGTAGCAAGAACTAAATAGTGTCATAATGTAGTGACTATTATGACTACCAACACAATAGGAAGGTAACAGTGTCTGTTTTCCAACAATCGAATGGAAAAAACATTCACAGAGCTCTTGCGAAAAACAGAGCAAAGGAGAGAACAAAAAATACGGAGTATTCGCATTTTCTTTTTGGAGAAAATGTCGAAGATAATTATACATCTACGAAAAATACCTGCAGGAGCTCTCCTTTGCGTTTTAGATGAACAAGGATCGGTATGAACTGCACCCTGCCCTGCTACATTCTTTGTCAGCATGACGAGAATCTCAACAACAGCTAAAAATGCCTTCTTGGTACCCATGCACATAACATAACTCAGGAATAAAGACTTGCATAGAGTACATGTGGAAATTTCATCGATTCACAGTATTTGGAGCGCTGACCATCCGTTTGTATGGAAAAATTGAAACAATGAACATCTTATTAACATGTAACAACCACTTTCAACAGCAGTTAATAATATAGTTCTGTACATATTCTGACCCTAACAATACTGACGACTTCATTTTTTAACTTTTGCGATTTTAGCCTTCGTCTTATCTCTTCCAGCAGCTTTCTTCGCATCATCTTCGGAAAAGATTATTGAAGGCGATGAAAAACTGCAAAACAGAAATTCTAGCTCTGGAGAAGTGGATGAGTAACCACATACCTAAACAGTTTAGGGGATAGTATTTCATTTGACCGAGAAACTGCACTGTGTTCTTCACTTTCCACCTCTGCAGTTTCCAACGACGGCAACCAGGTAGGAATCGGTCCTGTCTGAAAATTTCGAGAAAGATCTAAACGGTAAAAAAATTAATAGAGCCTAATGCGTCACAGAATCAATATTACGACCCAACACTCGACGACAGCGTCAAAACCAAAAGAAATGGCCTGAAGTTAATGATAGCGCGAACCTTGAGCTTCTTTTCTGGTTGTAAGCAATCTTTCAGAAGTAAAATCTCCTCAATGTCACCAGGAACGCTACCTTTGACATAAATGACTTGCTTTTCTATGTTCATCCGAAGGACCTATAGAAAAAAGTGAAATCAGTCAAAGAAAGAAGCTTTTTCCAGTAGTAGAGGAACACTAACCTCTAGACCACTTACGGTAACCCACTCATATCCCATATGTCCAGGCATCCGTTTACCTGGCCATATACGCGCATCGCCGGTCGATCCAACCGAACCAATACGGCGATGTGATTTGGTAGTGCTAAACGAAAATTCATTGAAAAGCATTGATTCATAAAAGAAAAGGAACGTACTGTCGAGCTGGTTGCCCTCTCATGCCCCATCTGTGCATACCACCCTGGAATCCCCAATCGATTGATTTTCCTGTGGCAGTAACGAATTGTCCAACGGAAAAGTGCCTGGCATCCAGCTTCGTACCTACGGAAGGCAATGCCTCTTCCGAAACCTTAACAAACGCTATTTTCAGCCAAAAACATCTTGAAAGCTATGTTTTTTATTGATTGGTTTTCTATAATTATGTATCTTGATAGTCGGAAACGAGAAATCGGCAAAGCATGCATTCCTTTTCACAGGTCCGAGCTCATTGGCCAAGCGGCGAGGGAAACTGTGAACCTTGTCAGTGGATGTGGGATGGCAAACCGAAAGAAACCGAAAGAGAAGAGAATTAATGAAGGGCGGTGTCGAATAAGCGCTTACGTGACCTCATAATGATGCCCTACATCATTTACTTATCAACCATAAAGAGTATAAAGCAAGCACAGAAACGTTGAAAAAAAAAACACTCCGATGGAAACTAGTGAAATTAAAGCGCTTTCGAGGAAGGCTGAACGCAAAGGGTCTAAATGATTTATGAATGGTTCCCTTCTAGATTTCTTCCATGATCCAGCCACTTCGTGCGAACGAAGCCGTAAAGGGTGGCAATAGGTAAGGATAATGGAGGGAATCCCCACTAGACCCTATTACAACGACAATCACTGGGTTCATGGAGATCAGTATGACATCTTTCCCAAGCAACGACAAGTATAACACATATAAGTGAACATAAAACTGCGAGAAAAGTAATTTTAAAATGTACCAGGAATGAGCCAAGATACTTTTTAGTAGCGACACCAGCACGGATGAACTGCCTCCGATAAGCAAGAGAAAACCTGTCCGCATCGTAGTCCACAGCTCCAACAGTTACCTAAAGCGAATTGAATGCTTTTAAATCCTCATATGCCAACTGAAAACGCACCTTCCACATGGGCCCTTCTCTGTTGAATGCCTTCCGCTTGCCAACAATACTTCTACGGTACCACTCGTCTGGAGAAGTCACGCTAATGACGTGGTTCTAGGCATATGAAGATAGCCAAAAGGTAAAAAAGATAATCAGGATCAACAGATTCATAATCTTATTAAAACTGTCGAAGTGCCGAAGTAAGAAGCAGATGTGCTCAAGAAGAACATCAAAATAGTGTATGGTGGCTAATTGGCACTAGCTTCACTGTGAGATACCTGGCAAATTTCGAGAAGCGTGCACAACACTCGATCTCCTGTAATTGTCCATTGTGGCGTCATCCCAATCTTGCGAGCAAGCAAACCTTCGAGTGATTCAATTAACACCTCATATATCGACTGGCTACAACGAAGCACGCTCTTACCAACTCTCCTTGTGGGCAACTCTATTTCCGCAATTTTGGCTTCACTTTGAGAACTTGTGGCTGATAAGTGATTGGCACAGCTCTTCTCGGCTTCCTTTACTTCTCGCAGTAACTCCCTCAAATCAAAGAAACATTTAGATTGTCGAATAGTTTGAAATGCGGCAATTAACCTGTTGGAATCGTCCAAATAATCGGCATGAACTCGTTCGTAAACAGGAGGCAACTGAAATGTTAAATAAACAATGAATGATTGGTTAAGGCATGTTGAAAGAAGCGTATACCGAGCAAAGCTTTGCTGGAAAGGCATAACCACGCACAAGTGTCAACTACACAGTGTCATAAGTAAAATTGCATCAACACTACGTTCCTAAAAGGGGATATTGGTGGCTACAGATTTGCGAAAGACTGGGATTGAAGTGGAGCAGAGAGAAAATTTCCGACATCGAATTCTGCCAAATAATTGCAAATGAAACAATTTGGTTTGTTGTCACTCGACCTTGTTATACCCCTACTGAATAGCTACCAGTTAGAGTCACAGTGATTTGCCTTCCGATATATCCGAATGCCCCAAGCTGCTATTGTTGCTACTCCTACAAGTTTGCTCAGTTTCAACCGATATGGTCTGCTAATCCTTCACTAATTCTTCTATAGTGTAAAAAAGTTCTTAATTGACTTCATTTCGCGATTCTTTGCCGTTTTTTATGAATTAATTTATAATTACGACCAATATCTATTTATCAACGAGACTGGTGAGTTAAAGCAAAGTCGAGCCATACAGAGGCTGATGCATGACTTGGTGGAGCACCATTCACACTTCTACTAACTACAGATCAATGAAACCAATTCGAATGAAATCTGCCTCACCCATGGAGCTGGAGTGAGAGTGCGACGCCTTCCTCGAGTTTGTAGAATAACTGTTGAAGGTACGCTGGCGATGAGCAGCCGCGAGGTTTCGATCGCAGGAGATAGTAGAGGTGACAATGCCACCCGAAGCATCTAAGAAAAAGCGTTTTAAGGTCGTTGCTTCACTCAAGCTTACGTTATAGCTCGACATTATCGCATTGTTACAACTTGAAAAAGAAACAAACGTTGATAGAGGAACTGATGTTGTAAAATAATTCCATACCTTCTTGACAATAATAGAGGAACAATAGGACCTATACATTTATACAGTTTTTCTACGAGACTCAAGCACCATTTTAGATATTAGTAGAAAACTACGTGACTAGCCGATTCTATACTTCCCTCTAACCTGAAACTTTTTCAGAAGCACGAAAGCAGAAAAATGAATTCAAACTGGAACTAGAAAGTGGTAGTGTTAAATGACAAGGTCTCTGAATAGGTTATACATGGTTACAAGGGCAATCTTCAAAAAAAAACGAGGTAGAGTTCAAGTATAGTTAATACTTTGGACGTGTTCAACCTCAAACACTACTTTTCATGAATTTTCTTCATGAAACTAAAAACCAACATGTTACTTATACTTATGATAAATACTGGACTAGAAGTAATGGCACGAGGCACCATTACTTCTAGTCTGGTATTTATGGGAGACGGGCGTTAGAAACGATTTTGGGTAATCGATTCGCCGCACGCGGCTATCGCGGACCACTCATTCGCCGTTATTACACCCCTAGCGTTCTTCATACAGCTCAATCGATATGCAATCATTATTTCATGCACAATTCTACTATTAGTACTTTTGTTCTCGTATTTCTTACCCACTGCTGCATCCTGCTACATTCTTTCGCGCGCGACGCCCCTCTCACCGCGACGCGACCATTTCGTTCCTAACGCACCACACCCGGTATTTATCAGAAGTATAAGGGGGACAGACAGCGGACAAAGTTTAGACACCCATTATTTTGCCTATCAAGTTGGAAAACAAAAAAAGCAGATATAGAATGCAATGCTAGTTCTGAAAAGCCTTCGTTGATAGCTTTCTCTCTTCAAACGTCACCGATCTCAAGTCACAACTGAAAATTTAGCAAAGCCAAATAAGTTTA
>UZAF01017373.1:0-25317 GCA_900617895.1 Haemonchus placei
TGAAACAGACATACAAACATACAGACATACAGACATATGTACAGACAAACAGAAACACGGACATTTGTGGCTTATATATAGTAAGGATAAGGATATTTGCTTCAGCCTTTCCAAGATTTCAAACTTTATAGGGCTAACGTTTTGGTGAGTTCGCCTTCGTCAGTGCCTAAAAGTCGAAAAAACATTGAGATTGACTCTATAGTGAGGCGAGATAAACCCAAGACAGTTCTTTAGACTAGAGACCCCTCGCACTCGGTATACAAGAGGCTTACCTTGATCTAAGCAGCAAGCCTGCCTCCTTTCTGACCCCACCGTAATCTCAAAATTCGCAGAGGTCGACAAAGGGAGCGAGGTCACAGGTTACGTCCATACACTCTTCCTTCCTGTTAATTTGTGGGTCTCTAGCTGCCTTTCTCTTCTTTTTGTCCCTTTCTCGACCTCTGCAAATTTTGAGATTACGGTGAGGTCGGAAAGGAGGTAGGCTTGCTCATTGTGCGCATACTGTTAACACTGGGTGGTCGATCTAACGCTACGGCGATTTAGATCAAGGTAAGCCTCTTGTATACCGAGTTCGAGGGGTCTCTAGTCTAAAGAACTGTCTTGGGTTTATCTCTCCTTAGTATACAGTCAATCTCAATGGTTTTTCGACTTTTAGGCTCTGACGAAGGCGAACTCGCCGAAACATTATCCCTATGAAGTTTGAAAACTTGGAAAGACTGACGCAAATATACATAACTGGTGACCTTTTGCCTTACATCCCTGTGGTAGCTTTGATAGTGGAGACTGATACGTCTCACGTCACGATACTATGAAAAGGGTCGAGGTTGACCGAGTTGTCTCAATTGCTCTATCGTCTCTAAAGTTGAGCAAGTGCTCGATGTTGGCGGAACTGACGTGAGTGACTTGTTGGAATTTCTACTTACAATTAGGTGGAAGTTCATGGGTGTGAGTTGCAACTAGTTAAGAGCTGGTCTACTTCAAGCTTGAGAGGTAACACTCTAATGTTCCAAAACGCATTTGATAATGACGAGCTGGTCGAAATTTCAGGCGAATAAATGTTCCAACATTAAAAAACCTGTTTGGCACAGAAGCATTGACAAATAATAGTACAAATGCTCAGGTTTCATGAAAAGCAAACAAGGAGGTTAGCTGGACTTGGAGCACAACCATCGGCTAACCTCCTTATGTTGAAATTATTGAAATTGTTGAAGAAAAGCGAAGGTTTCCCAACTACATTACCACCCTCGATTTTTCAAGGACATGCATACCACGGTGACGGTACAGATCGAGATCACAGTTTTGAAGTACCCTTTTCATTCCGCATCACTCACTTTATTACGAGGTACTCTCTCTACTCCATGAACCTACCCACCTCATACGTAAGAAGGATGTGTAGGATAGACTATGTTTTCCACTACCACGACCTTTATCGTAATCATGAATTTCTGGGGCGGACAGACACACACACAAACCGACATACCGACATACCGCCAAACCGAACACCAAGTTTCTGCTTGATAAATGAGAGGGATAGAAACTTATGTGGAAGCTGGGGTAGAAGAGCAGCTGGATACATTGCTGTTCGCATGAGTAATGTGCCGCTGTGTGATTTTAATGAAGTCTAGAAATCTAGAAAGTAACGGAATCTAGAATGTAACGTATAAGAATCTAAAATAGTGAAGCATGTAAAATAATAAGCAGTTAGGCAAAATAACTCACCAAATAAAATAGATGGTTCGTTTTTTCCTTCTCCAGATGAACCACCGTCCTCAGCCATTTGGAATTAGTGTTCAACAGGGAAGAGTAGAGTTTTACTTATGATCAGAGTGAGCAAGGAATTTGACAATGGAAATGCTTGTTTTCTAGTACCTCTGATAGAGAAACGCTAGCACACGAGTTCTCTTCCATATACTGGTCATCAGTAATCTTGATACCCCCATTCTTGTTATTCATGCTTGGATTTCGGTGTCTCATTCAGAGAGTCTTTAGAGTTTTTCTGGCACCAATACTGTCCTCGTAGGCCAAAATCGTGCATTCAAAGTCAAAGTCACAACCAGCATGACCTTCTCTTCTGTGCTTCCCAAGCGGAGCAATCAAAATCGGTACGTCAGGCGAATAAATGTTCCACCATAAAAAACGTGTTTGGCACTGAAGCATTGGCTAATAATGTGCTCTAACATTTCCTAGCCGAGAAATATAGCCTTTTGGTCTGAGCCTCAGAAGGGAAGGGGTATCGAGGTGGGTGAGTCAATCAAATATTCAACCCCCATTCTAGCTTCTCGCACGAGGTAATCATCTCACCCCCACCCCACCGTTCCTCCCCTACTGAGGCTTACCATATTGGCTTCTTTCATAGTCCGCCGGCGTGCCGAGGCAGAGCTAGGGGGAGTAGGGAAGCAGACGGTCGGTCAGCCCCTTCGAAGGGCTGTAAACAAAGAGTGACAAGATCAAAATCCATTTGCACAAGCCCCTGGTTGTTTGGTTTTTGATCTTGTTCTTCTATGTTTTCATCCCTTCGAAGGGGCTGACCGACCGTCTGCCTCCCTCCTCCCCCCTAGCACTGCCTCGGTACGCCGGCACATCGGTACGCACGCCAGCGAACTATGAAAGCAACCATTCACACCATGTTCTTCACCTAGAACCATATATTACCATATTACCATATATTTATAATATGTGCACATATACACTCACCAAAAAACACAAACATACATACTCAGCGAAAAATATATGGTAGGGCAGCAACCTATAAATCCTTTTCCCGTTGTTCGTGTTGCCGTCAACTATGGTTCTCCTGCGTTGACATGTCGAAAGTCCTTCACAGGTCTGGACTTGTTCTTCTACGCCAATGATGCAACAGTCAGATGCTGCTGGAATGTTTCACCTTCAACCCCTAATCTGGCCGTCGCTGGAAACAAATTTTCCAAGTGACCCATGTGAACGTTCGAGCAGCTTCGGATATGGGTACGATTATTTGGGTGAGTGTCTTGGTGTTGCTTGCTTTGTTCTTTGAATCTATCAAGCATCTTCTATCTTCTCTTCGTATAGTATCAGGAATACACAGTAGCCATGAATAGAGGATAGATCATAGCAATCAGAAAACTTAATGACATCTTAGTAACGACTGGGTGAACGTTGTTCATGAACGTACAAAACATTCATGAACAAAACTTTTAAGCCTTGAATTACAAATGGGAAACATAGGGAACGAATCATGTTTGCAACTGTTTTATTAGGTACCCATAGGGGGAGTCGCAAACGTCTAAAGCAGATTGAAAGATCGCGACACGAGAAGTGAATGGCGAGCTCTACTGAGCTCTAAAGAGAGAAGGTCTGCTGCGAACTGTTATTGGAGGACAAAAAACGCCTTGGAAGTGTAACGGCGACTCGGAATGAATTTTATTAGAGCGTCACCACTGGGAGATACTGCCATTGTGCATCATAGGATTCTTTTCAAACACACCTGAAAATGTAGGCAATACTGAAATTTCCAAAAGTCCCGTGTCATTGTAGAAAAGTTCGGAGACGACAGCGAAGCTTACGTCCTGCTTGGTGGCGCATTTCTCTTCCACAAGCTCACCTACGTTCCGTTTACCCTGACAAGTTGATCAAACAAGGGGCGGCATCATAACAGCAACATATGCTTTCCCAGAATTTATGTCCATGGAGAAGGAGAATTGTGCAGTTACCAGTGCGCTTTCAACCTGATAGCCCCTGGAAAAGGTGATTTTAACGGAACTTAGCCGATAAAACTGCTTGAACATCAACGGGGTTTGCTCAGAGACGCTCAACGGGTCGAATGCAGTGGTTGCTACCAGATGAGTTTCCACGTTTTTAGCTCACACTTTGCCTCTGGACTGGGATCGCAGGGGACATTTTAGTCAATGAAGCACTTTTTCAGGATCTGCACTGCTCTACTTCAACGCGACAATATTCAGCTTATAAGTGACAACAGTTACGAATTAAAAGGGCTGCAAGAATTCTAGTAAAGATAGCCTATTTCCTGATGATTTTGGTAGTTTCATCAACACTACTTCTTGGTAATTTTGGTTATTCAAACAAACTTATCAGCTAAGTTTCGTCAAATTTCCCTTCTTCAGGGACTATCAGCTTGAAAGCACACTGGTAACAGGACGGCTCTCCATCCCAGTTCATAGGCGTTGAAACCAACTTATCTGCAACCAACTCCCATAAAATTTCGAGAGTTTCGCGTTTCGTTCCTGTGAGCCGCATCGTAAATTTTGCAATGGATTTCGTTATGTTTAGATAACTTTTCTTTCCCTACCTGAACCATGTAACACCCACAATTTCATTGCTCAATTTCTTGTATAATCACGGTAGTATAGGTTTTCTCTTTTTATGAACATATTTGACGATTAACAGGAAATATATGAAACGGGGAAGTTTCCCACGATTAGGAAATGACTGAAACAAAAGCCTTCACATCTCATTGCCTCACAGTAACATAATTGTCCAGTCAGGGAACAGAGTCCTGTAGCCGTGCCAAAATTAGCCTATTAGGTGGCTCAAGCAGGCATGTTATGAAATAGAGAGAAAATTCCTCACGCTAACAGCGAAGAATCGAGTCAACAGCGTAGAACGTGTAGTGGCCATCAGCCTAGTAAGAGCTGAAATGCTGCTCGTGCTATAGGCTAATACAGCTGCTTTAAGGTCTTAGAAGTGTTCCGCTGCTTTTGTGAAAGTAAAGTAGATTGAGGCTTGATTATTTTTGGAATATGTCCATGAGTTTACTGTTAGCAACGCTGATGATGGTGTGAATTTGAAGTAAATAAAGCTTCAGGTTTTTTGAAAGATGTCTACAAGTTTACAATCAGAAACATTAATGTTTATGCGTTAGGAGCCGCTACGCACGTTCGCATCCGGTCTCGCATCAATCGGTTGTCGCCATATGCGTTTTATTAGGCTGGTAAATAAACCCTGCGACAAAAGACTTGAAGCGTTGAAAATTTGTTTCAACAGTGTGAACACGGTAGCAAGGGTGATAGACTTATAGGACATCCCTCAGGCAATCAGCACATGAGTAAGTAAAGGCGTGCATGTGGGCTTTCGCAGCATTACGGTCAATGAATGGGCAACACCCGAATCGTACCATCACCTTCTACTAAGCACACTAAGTGTAAAACGCAGGTGTAACGGCTCGAAATATCAGCAATCTATTCGATGCTGGCACTGCTCACCGATCGACGGACAACAATCGGTTGGATCGCTTCACTGCAGGCGATACTAGCCTCCGGAGCAACCCAGGCATCGTCCCTTAATTTAATTGAGGTTGAAGGAATCAATCCACTATGAGTTCCTAAACGCACTCTAGATGGAAACAGCTATCGCTTGCCCCTAAGATCAGCTTTACTTGGCCAACGGTGTTAGAGAAGGACGATCAAACCGTAAATCAGGTCCCTACAGAGGGACACCGCACGTCAAAAATTAGCTTTAGACCCACGTCAAAAGTTCATAGATCCCGATTGGTTCCAGGTTGTTCATCAGTCGTACTCCCTTAGCGTTGCCCTTTTACCTACCATGCGCTCCGCCTTCTTGAACATTCCGTTGTGGAAAAGAAGTTGGTAATTCAAGGTGATCCAAAAACGGCAGTCAATTACTTCTTTGAGTCACAGCTCCCTCACTCCTGAGGAGATGGCATCAGTGATTGGCTCTAAGGATAAAAGAAGGTTCTTGACTTCTTTGGTAAATATTTTTCCGAAAATTGATTGATATGAGAAAATTTAGAAATGATTTAAAAAGGTCTCCATTTTGTCGTAGGACTTATTTGCCAACCTAGTACTTGCGCGGTGCTCAAAATTCCGCTCAAAAAGAATCTCCTCGTCCGCAATCCGCCAGAAGCTCCTACTATCAAGGCTAGATTGGAAGGTACAATGCCCACCCTAATTGTTCGAGAAAAGCGAAAAAACGCGGATTCGCGTCTTTTCCGTCTTTTCTTTATAACTAGGTTAGTTTTAACTTTTTAACATGTAATGTTACATAGCTCAACTCAGCTCGATGAGCTCTATAAAATGGTACCTGAAAGACTGAAAAAGGTAAAATATGAAGTCCTCGATCCATCAAAGTTCCTGGGGGTACGTCATTAGCAGCGGCGCTTGCTGTAATTATAACCAGAAGACATTCTCACCTATTGCAGGTATTCAGGGAGCTCTGGGACGGTCATCATATTCCAAAACTGAAGAAAAAGTAGACCTTTACATTACTCATGTTTTACTGATCATTTTGATACCTATTTTTTTTTACAAAATGGGCAAATTTGTTCATGCACCAATCTTAAACGGGAGCGGCTTTTCAAAATGAAAAATAGCAAATCCGAGTTGATCCCTAGTGTCAGTGAATGACGTGCCTTTACTTCACGAATAGCTCGTTTCTGTAGTTTGCAAATTGTATGCCTGAGTTCAAGAAAAAAAGCGATTTCATCTTCCAGATCCCGATTTGCAACATATTTTGACCGAGATCATACGTTTTCTTGATTTTTCAAGCAATATTTTTGAGGCTCAAGGGAAAGCTACGCCTTTCATCGAAGGCATTCGTACTGATCTGTTTGTGAACAATCACGCATATGAGAAATAGTCAGTTGTCTGGATCTTCGGGTTTCATGAATAGCTTCCGACCTCGCACCAACCAACAGCTTCCGACCTCAATTTTAAGTAAAAACTTACAACCTTTTCCAGCTGCAGGCGCCTTGGGAAGCGCTTCTCTCCCGTATGATGACCTTTTATGGAGAGATCCCACTGCAAAGAAGACTGCATTCGACAATGGTTCATCTCATTGGGGTGATCCGGAGATCAGCAGTAAGTTTTTTGTTGGTGCCCCATTTTAAACACACTAAAATCAAAGGCTGTGACGCAGATGCACGACCTATTCGTTACTGGCTTGTCGGTGAAGGAGAATGCGGAAGAACTGAAGGCGCTTTGGCCGAAACTTATGGCCCGGAGAGTGATGACAAGAACACAAAAGTAGGCTAGAATTTTCGTGAATTTAGTTACGTCTCGAAATTGGAAACTTGAAAAGCTCTTCAAAGCAAACATAACCTTGTCTCACCCGCTTGTTGTTTCTTGTCTATACTTAGAACCCTTTTTCTTTCATCTTGTAAGTGAGCCATCTGGATTCTACGTGGTGGAGAGAGATGTTTCGCAGACGTCGATGGTTTACACTACTACAACAAGTCACATATTTAATCGAAGTCTGTAGCGGAGACAATGAAGTTGTCAGGCCTCGTTTGACTTTAAATGGATTTGAAGATAATATATGCGCCCAACTGTAACATTGCCAAACTTGGTTGCCATGGCATCAGTAAATATCATGCGGACATTTGAACATAATTGGCGTCAACGTATGATCGATCATCGGTCAGATGGCCCGGCTAAGCCCGGGCTCTCTTCCTGTTTGCGGTAAACTTGAAATGCCTTACTAACGTGCGCCATGCCTCCTCCGCTATTCGGTCTGAAAAAAAAGAGTAATTAACAGCAGCCCATATTGTGTAGAACAACTCGACACTGTTCAGAATCTGTTGAACACTATCGATCGAAACTACTCCAGCCTCCTACCGCCACTACCTTGAGCGAAGTACGGTCCTCCTAAGTATAAACAGTGCTCATATCCGCAGCTTTTACGAATTTGAATGCCTTATCTAGAGAAATGAAAGTTGCGGACTCACCGACATACACACGCGCACAAACACACCGACACACACACCGATCAGAGTTAGCAGAAATTCTTGCCTTTTTAGCCATATTGACGACCAAAGACGGCTGAACAGCTAACTGGGAAATTGTTATCGGTTTCAAGCTGATTTCTTTCTCTCCAGAACCTTATTTTTGTATTAGTAAGAACAAGTTACGTAGAAATCACTTTCTAGAAATTTGATGGAGTTTGTTGTTCAAGTCCAATGAATTTTACGCTCCCAGAAACGACAACGAAAGGTTATCCGACCGGTTGGAAAGAAGTCAATTCAAAAGAAGGTTTGTTGCAGCATATGTTACCTTTTCTGATAATGCAAACTTTGATGATTTAAGTCCTCGGCGATGTCGATCCTTTCTTCCGAGTCTGTAGTGACAAAGGTGGAATGTCCTGCTCATCAGTTCCTTTGACTGCACTCAGCACTTCTGATAATGTCAACGTAACTTGTGGAGTTTGAAAGATGCACTCAAAATTGGCGTCATATTGGCGTGCTTCTTCAGGAATGTGATGAAGCATTTCTGCTCCAAAATAAGACGCACTTTTCGGGCTCTAGTTTTGTCGGGCAGTTACGCTCGATTTTAGAAGATCTGCGTCTGATCGCTATGGATCTGCAGTGTTTGGTAGGCTTCAAACACTTAGAACTGTTGAACAGGCTCACAAGTACTGATGCAAATTGTTCAGATTAGCCAAATGGAGGATGGTAACACAAAAAAGGATCAGATTGAGAGTCACGTACATCTATCAGTAGAGGTAATGTTAGAGCTTTCACTCACAGAATATGCCACGATCGACCGTTAGAGCTTTCACTCACAGAATATACCACGATCGACCTACTCCTAAACTTGGCATGATCTTTGACTAGTATGTATGCTTATAGCAACAATGTAGCCATGTTGACAGCAACAATGTAACCATTTGAATAGATTCCGGCACATCCCAGTTCAATGCCATGACCCGTAAGGAGCCATGGCCAAAATTGAAGAACTCTTCAGGCAGAAATGATTTTTTAATTTTATTACATTCGTTATAAATTAGTTCTTAAATATGTTTTCTTGCAGCAGTTATCAAGGTAATACTTCTTATGTCTTCAAGGTGGTTAAGGCTAATTCAATGCCACTTGCAATCGTTCGCGTGCAAGAGGCAGAAGGGCAGAGTAAAATTTCCTGTAATCGCAATAATGACAGACGGAAGAAAGGCTACCAAACGATACAGAGAAGCACAATCAATCAAGACAAACCCGAAAGGGATAGAAAAGCTGGTGTTGTTGGAAACAGGATGACTAAAATAGCCCGCTGGCGCGTCGATCGTTGTCTTCTGCGACCTATCGAAAAAATGGCAACGAAGCAGGACTTATTAAAGTATTCGATGGGACGAATTGTAAAGCTGAAACGTCATGGCTATTCCCATGTTATACCGAAATGCAACCTCAGTAGAGATTGTAGGGTCAAAAATTCATGAGGTTGCTAACTCACTCAAGCGTGAAACTTGGAAAAGGCGTGCACTTGAAAAGCATACTGATGCGTACTATGATCCGACCCCGCTCTTAAAACTGCTCAGAGTCATGCATGCAGGAAGGTGCTCGAACATACAGAGCCAAGCGCACTCAATAGTAGTCAGCTGCCCAACTTAACTAACAAAGAGGAGTGGATATTCTGCTTTCGAGATCCTAACTACTTCGACTCCCTCGTATGGTTCCTGAGCAGAAGAGAACCTGTCGAGTTTGTAGTCCTACTTTGGAGACCTTTAAAATAATGCTCATAAATGAGACGGAAGCAGTTTACGAGGGATATCTGCATTCCACATGCAAACAATCCGAGAGCACTCTTTATTTCTCTATCCATGCTAATAGGGGATATTCTGTACTTGTGACTTGTTATCGTACATTATGTAAGCAAACGTGCATATAGATATCACTGTTATTTTCAACTAACTGGTAAGAGGTTTCACATTCTACGTTCGTTGCGATGAAGAGGCGACCACAGATCTGTGAGAATAGAAGCAGCAGCAACAACCCCGCCTGAACACTGCAAGTCATTGTAGAGGCCACTTTGCTGCAATTATATCACGGCTATTCTGAATGGAAGTCGAGGTGGGGGAGTAGGCCGAATTTGGTTGGGCAACGCCACCCAATGAGCTCTACACTGCAGATATCAAGCTTTTGGTGTCTATATTATTTATGTAAGTACATTGAACATTTGGACGCGCGGATAATCTTCTTAACAGTCATTCTTAGAATCCTCGAAGTATCACAGTTCCGTTCACTACATGCCGTATTTTTCATATATGAGTTTGAACCAATTGCCAATTCGGTATAGTCTAGTGATATAGTCGATTCTATTTTGGATTGTGTCACCATCATAAAGCACATTGTTTTATGAACCTTCATCGAATTTCAGTGGTGATACCATTTAGAAGTTTAGGATGAATGGAGATGCTTTGCAAGTGGAGTGGAGCAGTTGAAGCGAACAATGGCAAGTCTTCGAGCAGGGTCACTACTGCAATTGCAAGAAACGTCATTCCAGAGGAGCACTCTTCACAGGAACTAATGCACCCTATGTGTACACTTTTTCCCTGTGAATCCATAGTTTCTCTCTTCTGTCATTGCATTGATGAGCATTAGTTTCCTCTGATTCAATCAAATTGAGACTTACATTCCAATGCGAGCAATCTCACGAAAGAGGATAAATTTTGTTCAGTGTTTGTTTATTTCGTATTTAACTGAATTTATAGATAGGGGTTTATCGAAAAAACAGTGACGAAGATAAGATTGTTCTAGACTCTCGCGTTCGTGTTCTTGCTTTCATGATATGGTCGATTCAAACGGGTGGCACTGCAAGGTGCCTACTCTCCCTTCAAAGTGGTGGTTTCGTCACACTTCCTAGTAATTCTCATTCTTCTTTGATGTTATGCTACTCAATCTCTTGACTCCCGTCACTAAAGCAGGTTTCGAACGCTGATCTAAAATCTGTGTTCCAAATCTGCTAAACGATTCTGTGAACAAATTTGCGGAACCGATGCTTCCCCCTGTGTTATAACACAGGATCGAACGGATTACCGAGCCAAACAGACACAGTTCCTGTGCGAAGGTCGCACAGCTGATAGGACGGTGGACTGGGGACATGGTATCAAGGTTCGTTTCCTTGATGCATGTGCTCAATTTGCTTTTTTACAAAATGCGTCCTAAACGCTTGCAAAACGTTTTTGGCTTAAAGTTGGGCATTGACGAGCTCCCGCTCTAATTCAGGAACTCTGAAAAGGTACATATTACAAGGGATTTTTCTTTGCCCTTAACGGCCGAATAAGGGTGGAGCTACACTTGAACAGAAGAGGAATTCCGGTTTTATTTCTATTTAATTTAATTTTTTTATTTAATTTTTTTTAGAGTAGGGCGGAGGTGGTGTAGTGGCAAGTGGCGCACTATATCACACGCACGGTCAGGGGTTCGAATCCCGGATCGATGCCCGCCAAGGCCAACCAAGCCTTCCATCCCCCCGAGGTCGGTTATTTGGTACCAGACTTGTCTGAGAGGATAAAAGCACTGACTTGTACATCGGCTGGCCAACGCAAGTCATTGTATAGGCCAAATACGCACTCATTTCGCCACTACGATTCTGAATGGAAGTCGAGTGCGGGGGCGCATCCCTCAGACGGGATTGATTAACGCCGAAAACTTTAAACTTTTTTAAACTTTTTTTAGAGTTTCAATTTTAAAGCGGTGGTAGAAGAGTCTATACCTTACTATACTTCGAGTTTCAAAAGAAGCCTCATCTTCTCGAGCATGAGAAACACCTTTTATATCATCGCGACAGGTGCCGTCTACGGAAATGAAGAGAGCATGAGCTTTCAAATTAGTCTATTATTGACAACTTACGATGTCTCATGTGGCCGCAACTATCACGTACAAAACAAGCGGACCCATCTGCCCACCTATGGAGGTTAGCGGATATGTTGGAAAGATAGTTGTCATAGAATTTATGTAGGAGTCCCATTACACGATAGTCATTTCCACTACCGTTCAAATCAACAACGAATTTCCATAGGGGGCAACTTCAAAGCAAGTCGTTGGTGAATTCAGAGTTTTGAGTACAGCAGTGGTATCATGCCTCACCGCACCACCATATTTACCTCATGAAAGAGCATTCACCTCAAGAATAGAATCAGCGGATAATCATATGAAAGCGATAAACTATTGATCTATAGTATTTCTTCAACAATGCCTGTTAATTGTACCACCGCTTCAAAAGCGCGGAGAGTATTCCTCGATAGGTGGACCGCAACCCTCCTAAGATAGAGCTGTGGTCTGATGAGCCATTAGACCGCCGTATACGTAAGTGGTGCAGGGAGCTACCGAAGATTTCGAGACACTAACTTGACTATTCCGAGGTAGGGGTCAGGACACTCGGGCCCACCCACTGTAAATAGTATAAAGACGCAATTCAAAAAAAGGAGGGTCAACGGTCTTCTTGTGACATCTAAGGTGGGTTACCTATTGTGATTTACAATACTTTCCTAGATATCTATAGGCCACACCTGAACTTACTGAGGTCTGAACGTCGTTTGGTCAGGATGAGTCTCAAGTATACTTTGGCTTCCAGGCTCTGACGAAGGCGATTGGCCGAAACGTTAGCCGAATAAAAAATTGTATCATCTTGGTCGTGGCTTCAGAGGAACCTCCAAAGCTACATCTATACTATGCCAAGATTAAATGATAGTCGAACATGGTTACTAACTTGACTGTTCGGGGTGTACACATGTATACACTGCGGTGCACAATAGATCGTACCTCATAGAAAAACTAGTTTTAGAGGGAGGCTAGGCTCTTCTCCATTTGCATAGATCTTGCGCACTAATACACCCTAGAAATTTTTGATAGGGTTTAGGTCCGGGCTGCATGCCGGCCATGACAATAAAGGATGTTATTGGACTGCAAGTAGGATAGAGTACTACGCGCAGCGTGAATCGAAGCGTTGTCTTGCATAAAGACGTAGATTTTGTTGGAGTTCTTCTTGATGAATGGCACCAACGTTTTCTCAAGAAGTGACTGGTAGTCCTGGCTTATCATTTTACAAGACGTGAATTGAATACCAACGGTGCCGTCGCTACAAAAGGCACCCCAGACCATTAGGAAGAAGCCGCCAAAGTTCCTTCGGGACGTAAGTAGTGGTTTTCCCGCAGATCGCGCTCATACGAGTGATTTCCGTCTGGCCCATCTCCGTTGAATTTCTTTCTCATCAGAAAAATAACCTGAAAAGAGACAAGGATAGAAAACTCAAATTTCTCGTAAAGCTAAGCAAGTTCCAAAAACGCAAATTTGTCCAATCTGTTCATCTCATTCCCAGCGATTCCCGATTCCATTCCCACAATCTGCACCTAACTTCCTTGCAGTTCTAGTAGAGTTTGATGCCATGTTGCGCTTTTCGCGTTCACTAGAAGTTGGTTTCTGTCATGGCTTCTTCTTCGGAACATTCGTTGATTGCTTCTTTACGCCACTCGCAACTGTGCTCTTAGGTATGTTGAGTTTTCTAGAAATTTGGTAATAACTTCCTCCAAGGTGACGTAACGTGCCAATTCGAATCCGGTCTTTGTTCCTGAGTCGTGTATACCTGCACATGTTTAAAAAACAAACATGTGAGCATGTGCAAATTCCCGATACGGGGAAGAAAAAGTCGAATAAATTAATTACCTCAAGTCGTGCAATCTATTGGCTGCTTTCATAGTCCGCTGGCCGGCCGGCCGGCGTGCCACGAGGGGGAGAAGGGCGGCAGACGGTCGGTCAGCCCCTCGAAGGGAAGTAAACAAGGAGAGACAAGATCAAAAACCATTTGTTAAAGCCCCTGGTTGTTTGGTTTTTGTTCTTTCTTTTCTTGTTCTGGTTGTTCTTCTTTGTTTACAGCCCTTCAACCGACCGTTTGCCGCCCTCCTCCCCCTGGCACTGCCTCGTGGCACGCCGGCCGGCCGGCCGGCGGACTGCGAAAGCAGCCATTGTGCACCGCCAAATAATCAATATTGCCCCGTTAGAATATTTAAATACACTGTCATCTATAGATTATCGCGCCGAAATTACTTGACCTCCTCTACACATAACATATCTGCGGCAGAAGCATTAGAAGTTTCGGCTCCTCTCAAAAATTAGGTTTTTATAGGGTGCAACCTATGGTGCGCCGCAGTGTATACGGTCAGTAGTGCTAAAAAATGTTTCATTGATTTATTGTACTATTCCCCCCAATCTTAATTTGTGAGGGAACTCCGTAGATGCCCAATACTGAGCCCAAAAACGTTTTACAAGCGTTTAGGACGCATTTCATAAAAAGCAAATTGAGCATATGCATCAAAGAATCGATCGTTGAAGTCATGCCTACTAGTCAACCGTCCCATCAGCTGTGTGCTGAATAGTTAATGCTTTGTTCGGCTCGAGGATCCGTTCGTTACTCGGGTATAACACAGGGAGGCAGATTCCGAACACAGATTTAAGTTCAGAGTTCGAAACCCCCTACGTGGGTACATCTCATTTTGAATGGCCATGTGACCAAGTATTCTTCCCTTGTAATTGCCCTCTCCCAAACTCCGTGGATACTGCTTCGAGTTACTTAACCGGTACCTTTGAACTGTAAGCCTTAGTGCTAAAAATGCTTAGTTGGAACCAAAGAGATTGCCATGGCACCCATATGCGATTTTCTGGAACTTGCTTCCAACAACTTTTGCAATAATAAATATTGAGTGGACTCAGAGCTCCATACCAATTCATGCCATACCTACATACATTACGCTCCAAATTTACATAGACATGGACAAATTTTTTATGCTGTGGACAATTTTCGTTTTCTTTTCCATTGCACCTACATTACTCGATCCTCTAATGCAGAAATCTAGAAACTTCTAATCTCTCAGCAAATTCCAGGTTATCTATATTTTTTTTCTCTAGAAGAAACTTCTTTGTAGCAAATGTATGCAAATAAAGAGAACGTGAACATGAATGGACAGAAATCCTTGGCTGAATATTACCTCTATGTTTGCTGATTTCGTCCCAGACTAGCAGACTGGATTCCTGCCGCTAGTTCAGTCACGACATTGCACTGGCACAAAAGATTTCATATTACTTCTCCCAACTTATTTAAATGCAAAAGACGGAGGTGAAGCAGCTCATCATATTTCTGGCTGTCCGTGCAGCAAAAAGAAAGACGAACTTCAATGTTTTAGTGACGCCGAAACTATCGAGGTTCCACCTTGATAAAATCGGAAGGTCACGTTGAATGACTCTCAGCTCCTTACAAAATTCATCTGAGCTTTCAAGAAACTTTCTTCATTAGCGGAGATGACCTAAATAGAAAATGTGCACCAGATAATGCCTCTTCAGTGATCAGCCATTTCTTGAAAGATTTTATTCAGTTCACACGCTGATCCACGCTTGGCTAGGCTATGCTTAACATGTGAGATCCTTCCTACAACCTGAATCACAGCTAAAGAATAAGAAACGAAACAATCCTGGATATTTATTTGTTGCCCTGAGCAGATAATAATCGAGGCTGGCTGCCCATGATATAATTTGAGCAGTAGGTCCATTATTATTAGTATATTATACGAATGACGCGGTACAATGGTGAACAACTAAACCTTAAAGCGATTTCTCGAATTCAGTGTACAGCGATGTGTGAAGCTCTTGACTGCGCTAGTTGTTGTTCTGGAAGAAACAAATCGCAAAGGGATCTGATGATAGTATGACCAAAAAAGTTCATCGTCAATTTATGAGGGTAGAGATTTCAGAGTTCAAACTAACTTATGTTTCGTGTGTTTCTGAAAAGATTTCCTAAGGAAAATTTTAATATGGTAAAATGGTAGTACTTATTCGGCACATTTTTATAATCCATTGCCCAAGAAATACAGTGAAGAAGGCGAAAAAGTTCATCCGCGAACATTCCGCAAACATCAGGTTCGTAGTCATAAAGGTGGCTCTTTTGAATATCAATTTTTGGAGGAGCCAATCCCAGGAATTTAGATTACAGACTGAACGCTAGAAACTCCTCAGTCTAAAGCTAGAACTTGTGATCAGAATTCTTTATAAGGCAAGACATATCCTTATCCTTAAAGTAAGTAATACTATTACGCCTACAACGTAAAACAACTGGATCTCGTGAGTCTTTTTTCTATGTGAATATTCGTAATATTCATGGCTGTTATAATGTCAGAGGCTGCTTTCACAGTCCGCCGGCTGCGTGCCGAGGCAGTGCTAGGGGCGAAGAGGGAGGCAGATGATCGGCCAGCCCCTTCGAAGAGCTGAGAACAATGAAAAACAAGATTAAAGACCAAACAACCAGGGACTTATGCAAATGGTTTTTGATCTTGTTTTTCTTTGCTCCGAGCCCTTCGAAGGGGCTTGAGCGCGACGCGACCGCGTCCACCGGTCGTCTGCCTCTCTCCTCCCCCCTAGCACTGCCTCGGCTGGCACGCCGGCACCACGCAGGTGGACTATGAAAGCAGCCAGAATGTCGATAGATGAAATCATCGTTGCGGAAAGTAAGTTTTTGTTAGAACTCAGCAACCGACACTGGTTTGAGAAGAAAAACTTTTACAGTACCAGCATGAGCAATGCAAGGTAATGTAATCATATCCATAATATTTTTTACCTCTTAACAATGCGATCTCTTTTGCTTACATATTGTGTTGAACTCTTGACTTCTTAGAGCGCATAACATCATCGTCACTACATATCTAGCGGCATGTCTGGTTCTGAAGTAAACTCAAGTCCCGTATCCCCTCAGTCGTACAGTGATTCGGAACCGTAGGATAACTTCTCGTGTGTGTGCCAAGAAACTTGAAGCATGTCCTTCCCGCGATTCTCCCAGGCAGTCCCTTCATCCCGCCTCTGAGCGATATATTACGTCGACGAAAAGTCTACTTTTTAGGTATGACTGGTGCTCAACTAGTCGAAGTGAGTTCAAATTTCGCAGTGATAGAGTTGAACCAGAAAATAAAAATAGGACCTCCAAAAGTATCATTACACTCGTCAGTAAGTTTGTCAAAATGAGCTTTCTGAAATTTGTCATCATTAGCGGTTATCTTTATCGAGAAATCCAAAGAAGTTTTGACAACTTGCTATTCAGCAGCGATACTAGAACCTGTGGTGTGAATGGGGATTTATGTGGCTTCTGCAGTTGTTCCTGACACTGAAGAATACGCTTTAGATCTCAGATAGTAACTACGACGAAGAAGCAGAGAACATATGGTCGAACGCTGCTTCAAATATAATCGATGGACCTTTTCCGAGCATGTTGGAAGCAGTCCACAAGCGGACAGTTGCGGATACCGCTCCATTTTCAAGGACTGTTTTTCTTCGAAGAACAGCTTGATATGGTGCTTTACCAAATCAACGTCTGTGGACAACAAAAATAACATTAATATACTCCTAACAAAGTAATTTGGAAAAGTTTCGTTGACCTCCATTCATACATTTAATAACTCCACTCTCATTATGATAATCGGCAGAATTGCTGGTCGGTGAAACTCGGAACCCCGCTAGTTAACAACACTCCAAAATAAGCAAGCTGCAGTTCATTCTCGATTACTTGTATAACCAATTTCAAGCTTCGAACCTTGGGAAAGGACTCTGCATCCATGAGCCCATGATGTACTCAGAGGTCGGGTTTAAATTGGCAGTGCAATGAAACAAAGCATCATCGATTTGGAAACAGTTATTCACGTCCTGCATTCTCAGAAGGGCACAGTGAACGCCGATACAGAACCCAAAACGGGCAATCAGTGCGACAGAAGCTGTAGTATAGGGAAGTAGTACAGGGGGTTGACTGCTTGTCTACAATCTGTTAAGAAGAAGAAGGACATAGTCGGAACCTTTTAAGAAAGACTTGGGGGCACAACCCAGATTATTTGAGACGAAAGACTGCAGAGGGAATGTTTCATTCACAAGCACATTCTGCAAAGAATGCCGGTGAGAAAATTGAGGACAAATAGGACATTTACATTCACCTGTTATCTGTCTTTCCCTTGATCATCGACTTCCTAAATCGCCAGTGACGACTCCATTGCTCCCTATCACGAGCTAGATTGGTCTAGCGGGACGTTCTCGCTCAAGGAACACGAGGCCTTGTATTACTTTCGTTCACATCTTCCGTGAAGAAGTCTGATAATCGCGCTGGCTACGGTGCTTATGCTCGTTTGACGCCCGCACTGATCCAGCGGTCATCGCAACATCGTATATCGTGAGCGGCCACTTAATGTTCGATTGCTTGGCTTAGAAAACAGCATCCCTGATCTTCGTTTGTTTTTGGACCTCAGAACTTCGGGTCCTCTGTGTACATGCATGTACAAGGAAATTGTGAACATCGTCCTTTTCACCTGCTCTTGAATTACGCCGACTCTTTGTTCATCTTGCCTTCGTCGAGCTCAACTTTCCTAGGCTTTTATACCCCATGATTTCTAACGAACAGCTTTCATGCAAACGGTGAGGTTCTGGTTGTTGGTAATTATTACATAATCACTCCCCCAACTGGAATACTGTTCCCCAGTTTGGAGCACTTCACTTAAGAAAGACATTTTGAAACTCGAGAAAGTGCAAAAGACTTTCACTAGATTACTATTTCTGAGATGCTTCCATAGCTCACAGTCATCTGCCTAGTTACAATGAACGCATAAAATCGCTTGGTCTACATCGGCTAACAATAAGGAGAGTCGATTTGACTCTTGCTTTTCGCATTCTGAAGAAAGAAACTCTACTTACCCCCAGTAAGTACTGGATCTTTCGACCTAGCAGCGAGTGGGCGGGTATATTTAGCCTACAACACGTCCGAAGTTCGAGGAAGAACCGCCATCTGCTGTAGACCAACTTTTTCTGTCACGGCAAGGTGGCTGAGCTACCTCCCGAGTGAGCTGATGAATGCACCTAATGCTAGATTCTCAAAAGAATATGCACAAGCTCGATCTTTTCAGCTTATTGAGGTTACAAAGTTGATTCGAATAATTGCCGCCAGAAATGGTGGCGCTCAACTAAGTCAGTTTTGCAGGTTTTGCTAGTATTTAGCATTGGTGGTACTTCCTCGTCGATTCGTGTTGCAACTACACTCATGCTTACTCTGCGCCTTTACAGTATTCTCAGTCATGTCGGATGCTACTAACAACGACGTTTTTCTCTCACTGTTCGCTGCCTTACTATGAGATGTTTCCGCAGCTGTGAGGCGGCTGCACTCTGGGTTTCTCTTAGGCCGAGTTTGTTCAGTGGCATTTACTGCTACCATCGTTTCGATTTTGTTCTGACTCTCCGATTTCCTTACCCGTCCGTGGCGCTCCTATGTTAAGTTTCCCATTGCCTCCTCCTCGTAAGTGCAGGACAACAAAAAACTTTGTTTTTCTTCCTAGTACTTAAGCATAGGTCTTACGTCCTGAGTTCGTGTTTAGATCAAAGAGGCACATACCTTGGCCTGCCCGGGAACAACTGCGGTTGCTTGCGTTACCTAGACTGACCTGCACTTACTGGTAGTGACCTTCGGATTACATGAGAAGCAAAGCGGATGGGCACCCATGTTTCTACTCAACCTATCACTTCATGCGATGGCTAGCTTATATTTTCTGCGCTGTTTTTTCAGTCTGTTTTATCAGTCCCCACTGCGCCGTACGCCTATAGACTGAGAAATTTTTCGAGTCAGGCCTATAGCAGAATTTCTTGGTTTTGTCTTAGCTTTTTTCTCTTCTGTTTGGTTTTCGATCATTATATCAGTACTAACCCACTCTGTGTTGGCTTAGCGTACCAACGAAAGCAAAGATAAATAAATAGATTAATTAATTAATTGATTAATAATGACTAGACCCATTGACCTCAGTGGCTAGATGGCTGCCTTACTATGTCTGTGAGACTGACAGCTGAATAATAGTTCTAGAGTTTTTCCATATCGTAGCTCAAACTGCCTTGGCTGCTATTTAGACTGCATTAAATCAAGAAAATCAGAACGACTTACCTCAGAGAACTGTTGCTGTATAAGCACTTCAACGACTCGTCAATCGACAGTTCAGAAACCCACAGCGGATGCTAGTGGCTACTCCTAATCCGAAGGTTGAAGACAGACGTTTTGTTTGACTACGACAGCTGTTCCCTGCGACTTCAGATGGGTCAACAGCGAGGAGAAATAAGACAAAATGCCGTATATGCAACGAATTTCGATGTCAAGATTGCTTCCAAGGTATACTTGGTTGAGATTCGATGGATTATTGGTCGATCCGTTATGAGATACTCCCAAGCTTAAGCTGAGGACTTGCACAGAAGACGAAACGAGTGCGTACATTTTAACTGATGCAATATACCATCGTACAGCAACAGGTGACACCACGATCGAGCGACATTGCCTTCAACGTAATATTGAAGGATTGAGAGCAGCACATAAGAATGATAAACGATTTTAACTTTGCCGGAATGAAAAGAATCAGGAGCAGACCTGACCTATTATCATGGTGATTTCTTGCTTTGAGTGTGCACTGCTCAAGCGCTGAAAACCTTGTTTTGATTGGTTAAACAGGATTGTTTTCAGTTTTATCCTATTCGTTGAGTTTACCAGTTTGGTTTAAACATTTCACATGCGCTAGTACATGGAATTGACTAGCGCTTGCCTTATTTACATGATGGAGCTGTAGACGTGATGTATCAATTCAAACGATGTGGTACAGCTTCTAGCCATCACCGTTACTGCTTTCCAATATTAGTGCAGAGACATGACGCCCACAATGGTAGGGCTGAGAATCAGAGTTGTGATATTTGTACGAGCGTTTTGTCCCTTTTGTTCCACTCCGTGAAAACTTTATTTATAATCATATTCTAATCGTAATATTGCCCTTATTTTTTTACGATTTGAATCGCCAAACCTATGTCGCCTTCCCTCCCTGTAACAAGGGACAATGTCCGGCTGACCTGTGGGATACATCATTTCGATCTGAGCGGTACATTGCTTCTCACCAATAAGTTTTCGAAAGAAAATTACGCGGAATGAGATGGCGCATGAGGTAATCAGCTAAATATAAACTGACCTATATATTAACTATACTGATAATATGGCCGTTATACCCAGTATAGTTGTTTAACCTCTTTGGCACGATAGTCTCGCCACAATCACCACCACACGATAGACTACCACGATTTTATTGCGACAAACGAACCTCAAACTTGTGCAATTACACCATATGAATAAGAGCATAACAAATACATACAGAAGGGCACAAACCGTCATACATGCAAAAGGCACAAACCGTCGAGGATATGCGTATCTATACGAGATGTGCGTATAAAGCGAAAGGAAACAAGTGAGTGCGTAGTGTTATTTAATGAGCGTATAAAGTACAAGAAAATAAATGAGCATTTCTGAAGCGTAATAAAGAGCGCTATACAAAGCATAATAGAAGCGTGGCGTGCCCGAGGACAGCGTGGAAAATATCAAAGACAATTGGCCTTTGTCCTCTGGCGTGCCTATATTTGCGGGGCATTGAGCCTCGCACGACGGGAATGTAGCATTTTGTTTTGTGAGAAAGGTGAGATGAGGGATGAAAAAGTTGAGTTAAGGAAATGCTTCCAGTCGCGCACGGCTCGATGCGCCGGGATTGCACCTTGAACCGCGTTACAGTTGCAATAAACGCAAGTGGCGAGATACATAGCAGTTGACTGACGACTCGGCTGGACCATGGCGGCTCTTTTGTTTGGCTCGTAGTTGCACGTGCCTAGTCCTAAAATCGCGTATTACTGCGGCATTCCCGCCAGCGCCGATAGCCGGGACTTAGTGCTGGCGCCTAGTTCGTCAGTTAGTTCTTTGATGCGTTGGGAGTGGCGTCCCGCCTGCCTTTGAGCCTTTTCAAGTTCGGCGCAGGTTTCCAGCGCCTGCTTAGGTTATTCAGAGCGCGGAGTGGTGACCTTCCTTTTTGAAGCAAAAGCACTTGACATGGTGCCTGCGGCACGTGAAATTCCCTGAGCAGTGTTCCACGCAGCGAACGCATCTCTTCTATGTTGGAGGAGTATGCGTCTACCCTGAACCGATCTCACATAAGTGCATGCGTCCGCTCGGTGGGATCCGGTCACTCGGCAGAAGGCGCATTTGATCGACGGGTGTCGCAGAGCCACCGATCTTGGGATTCCGCCACCGCAGCGTCGCAGGACACATGATGGAAGGCATTCTAGTTTGACGCTCTACGTTCCTCGTGTAACTCCGCTTCTATGACGTGCCTCGGACGTTGAGCTGGCACCTTTTATTTTTGCTCATTTCCCATTTGAATCGCGCGCGGTGGTTCTTCGTTACTCATGCGTTCTCCGTCTGATTCTGGTTCTTCGCTCTCGAGCTCTTCTTCCTCAACCTCTTCTTCATGAGGTCCCTCGGGCTGGTCCTGTTCGTGTCGTTGTTGCGCGGCAGGTCTGCGAGCTTTTCCACGGTTTCTTGTTTTTTCTTAAGTGCGTTTCTTACCTCATCGTGGAATGAGAGGTCTTCTTGTAATTCTTCACCTCATGTGACTCGCGGAGGTCTGATGAATTAGCGCTGTAGCTATCGAGAGTTGCCATGCTCTTCTGTTCCTATCTTGACCCTGTCGGATTCGGTTAACAGGAGTTTCTTCTCATCTAAGCGGGATTCGTTGGAGTGTCTGCTCGTTTGTCGTGCCACGCAGGTCCTTTCGTCAGTACACACAGCCTCTTGACACACAAAATTTATTGCACGTACGATCCACAGGCAAAATTGAAGAGATTAGGATGAGTGTAGTGATTTCGAGACAAGGAGGCTAACTGAATTTGAGAGCTGCTGGCCGCTATTTATACGGTATATGGGCGGAGTTGAGATGATGCTCACAGATAAAGCGTACAGTACTCCGAACAGTGGATATTTTGTCCTTTCGAGCTACAGATCAGCCAGATGATACCGTTAAGAACAGTTACAAATGAGTCACACATATAGGATGAACAAATAGGATGACCAAATAAGATGAACAAAAATATGGAGAACAAAAAATGGAGAGATCGCAGATTCTCTATACCATCGTTGAAAAATGGTCGAGTCATCCATTCGTCCCAAAGCGCCTTTCTGATAACTTCAGTGGCGAAGAGTAGTGGAAGTCAAGCCAGTAATGTGGTCAAGTGAACTTTGGTGATAGCCAGGCGCATGCGTAGGTTTTCCATGGTGAGTAAACTGATAGAAACGCGATGTGCTCTGAAGCCCAGCGAAGTTTGCGATTGGCGTATAACTTCGATGTGTTTGAATATGGAGGCGACTTTTTTGGCGCATCTGTCGACTTTCAAAATTCGTTGACGATCCTCGCATGCGTTTTCTGCGGTAATGGAAGCGTCGGAATGGCCTGGCACAGTTGTTGTTGTTCTGTGTTGTTCTAAGTTGTACCAAAGCTGAACGTTGTGTTGCTTTTTCACTGATAGGGCGTCTCTTCCGTCGGCTTGTACATTTAAGAATTTTCGGAGTATGGGTATACGTGTATTTACATATATTTTTCTTTTGACAATTTTCTGGAACGGTGTCATCGATCATTCTAAGTATATTTTTTATATTTAGTTGGCTTCCTCCTGCAGAGTTTTACAAGGGCTTATCCCATCATTCACAAATGATTGTCCACAGGAGCCCGAGAACTATTTTAAGGACGCCTATCCCGAAAGTACTTCCCCAACTGGGGCTGCAATTAGCACAAGGATGAAAGCTTTATACCAGGTCTGGAAGATGTCCATTATATGGCCATAATCTGGCCACTCGAACTCGTTGAAAATGGTGCTGAATGACTTCAATGATGTCAGATCCGGGTCATGGAAGGTATTGACGTACTTAAGTCTTTCATCAGTGCGAACTCATTTTTTGTTTGCCACATGACATTGTGCAATGCATGAGTTGTCGGGCTGAGTCAAGGTGAAGTCGTAATCCTGATTCTGGCCCCTGGGGAGCACAGGGAATCACTAATGTCTGCGAGGCACATATCACCTCGCCGAAGGGATTTTTTGATGAGGCATATCGAATTTTTGAAGTTGCTCCACCTGCACAACGGTAGCATCCCTGAAAGGTGGTCCGAACCAGGTACAGGAGAGCGAGAGCCGCAGCTAAGGCCGAAGACATACGGGTGCCTTATCTTCCTCTTCCGCGTCGTCGATTGCATGCAACCCTCGAATAGAGCAGTAGAGCGTCTTTGTCAGAGTGACAGTCAGCTTTAGAATAATACCGCCGGCGGGCGCAATAGTGGACTCACAATTTTCGTAGAATTGCTTATCTACTGTGGAGTATTCGGATCTAGATGTGTAGGCCTCATAAAGTACTGTAAGGTTTTTCAGGGTGCTGGCGCATGAGATTATGGTCTTTTCGTAAAAGTGGAGTGCCATTCTTCCTGTGTAGTTTAAATTAGTTTTGCACTGTACCGTTTCTTGGAACCTATGTTAGAATCTCGTTCAATTCTATTTATAATACCGAACCTCGTTCGATTCTGTTTTGATTAGCTTTCGAAATTGTAACCACGTTCGATTCTCCTTTAACTCAAAAGACTTTTTCGCTTGGCTATTCGACTTGTTTTGGCCGATGCACCAAAAATGTGGTGACGGTCCAGTGGTTTTCATGTACTCCGGTGATTACGAAGTGAAAATACAACAAATGGAATAATAGATGCGGTTTCCCGCTACGAATGCACAGAAGGATAGCAAATAAGGCTCTATCTTAAATGGCACAAAACCCACGTATTGCTCTTGCCGTTGTTAGCGGTAGAATGCGGGGCCTCCTTATCTCGAAGCCGCTTTATCTCCCACCATTTAGGAGCATGGGTTTATAAAGAGAGTCGTCTTAGACAGTGAGACAACGAAATATTAAAATAGGATCGTCGCCGTAGAGGACGATCCATTGCCCAGCGGCAGTAGAGAACCACTGGTACTGGCTGCAGTGTAGTTAAAGGCAGTGTAGTGCTTGATTGGCATCAAAGGGTAGAAGAAAAAACCCTCATAAACCAACGACTGAAGCCGTTAATAAAAGGGCTTGGCACTTTGCCACGACTGTACCGGAGCAAATTTTGCGGACTGGGACGAGCGCGGTATGCCGTCGGTTGCAGGACCGTTGTCAACCGCGTGTGCAGTGACTCAGCGTTTTTGTCGTTTTCTCTGCGTCTCTCCAAATAGGCATCTCACTGCGAAGGGAATAGAGGGCAGACGGAAGAGCTCGCAATACCTCAATGCCTCCTCTTACCGGCGATACAATAGGATACTTAGCGAACACTGTCTGGTTAAGACTGAATCAATGGGGTTGCAGTTCTTCAAACGATATTGTCGATCTCAGCGCTGCTTCCCATAAAACCAAAGTAGCAAATAGGTTGCAAACTTAGGTTTTGTACGAGCTACACAGGTTTTTCTCGGTGTAGATGTTCTATGCAGACGTTTTATTAATATTTGGACAAGGACCAAGCCTTTCCTTCTCTCAGACTACCTGAACTTCAAAATACGAAGTTTCCATAGTTGGGAATAGTCTGTCTTTCTGAAAATTCTTCGACTCTTGGACCCGTTCGAATATCTATTCTTGACGAGAGAGCGCTCTGAAGGAGAGTACGGACAACGAGCGGACAGGCCGCATTCATACTAGGTGCCGTAGACGGCATCGAGTGCCGTAGACGGTCGTCTCGGTG
>UZAF01017373.1:26157-48493 GCA_900617895.1 Haemonchus placei
ACTCGATGCCGTCTACGGCACCTAGTATGAATGCGGCCACACGCCCTCCTCCCGTTGGTGAACGCGAGACGCAGAGATTGCATCGCCGTCCGATTCTCTCAACGAGAGAAATTCTGGTTGACAACAGCCCTGTAACCTATGCCGTCTGGTTGTTTTGTGACGTGTTCGTACCTTCACAGTAGGGTAGAACAGAGCCTAATGTTCAATTTTCAGAGTAGTTGTTTGTTGTCTACATCATCAGTCTGATTGATGAGCGGAAGTGAAAGCGAAGAAAGTAAGTAACATTTATCTCGTGTGCGGCTAACCGCGTAATGGTGTGATCAACAGGTGAACTTTCCATGTCTTGAAGTAAGTTATTTAATAGGAACTGAGCACATATGTACGACGAGTAGACAGGTTTTTTTAAAATTATTTTTGGCCAACGACTCAGGCAAGCACTCAAAACCCCGACCAGGCTTACGCTCGACTTTTCACCCTGTGAAAAAGCGAAATTCTTGACTGACTGGTCGTTCTATTATTTAAAACAAGTGATAAATTTATGATAACAAAATTTCTGAAAGGTCGTTTTGAAGTGCGCGTGCACGAGGGACTCTGGCATAAATAAAGCAATGTAGCTAGTGTTCGATGTGCAGTGAGTGATGCATACGCTTATGGTTTTGAGAGATCTCATTCTGTACTCATTCAATTTAAAAACAGTTATCTCTTGAGGATCCGGTTTTTTCTTATTTGTTGGTGCTATCACTGCACCAAGTTTTCCAAAACTGTGCACACTGATTAGTCAATCGAAGCTATTGTGAGAAATCGTTATTTATGCCCCACACCCTATCTCCATGAATACAAACCATTGGTCGACACTGATAAACCCTAATAAATGAAGGATAACTTTTATTCAATTGAGTCGCGGTTCATGACGCTTAGGACTGGTCCTGAGCTGATAGCAAAAAATAAACCGAATTTTTTTTTCATTATATGGTACTGATTTAAGCAGCCCTCATTACTGTCGCTGCTTTTTTTCTATCCCCATGTCGTCCAGTTGTGTGAAACACACTAAGAGATAAGTATTACACCGTTACATTGATCTTGATAACTCACTCTTCAATAGTTCATTATCGCTTTTGCCTCACGAACAATCTACGATTCCGCTACCCACCATAAATGCTACAGTGTTGAGACCCAACTGTTATTACTAAGAGCGTGGCCTTACCAAAGATTTAACCCCTGAATACCTTACCAGTTCACATTGTTGTAGCTCACCATATCGCATCATCAGTACTACGTAGGCTGCCTTTTATATTTTGAGATTTGGGAACAGAAACAAATATCATTTATTGGAAATCGCTTTATTGCCTTTCAAAATTCTCCACATTAAGATCTATACACTTTTGCATGGGCTCGAACCAATTTCCGAAGCACTTTTGTCACTCTGATGTAGGTAACTCTAAAACATGGACTCTGAGCGCATCAACGGCTTCTTCAGGTGTCGAAAAACGTTGACCTCTCATTTTAGTTTTTACCTACGGGATGAGAAGAAGTCACCCGAGAACTACATGGCTGATAACCTGTCTAATCGTTGTTTTGAGTGCTCAAAAATGCAGTTATTTGAGCCGATGTGTGGGAGCTCGCATTGTCGTGGTGAAGAGTGATCCGTCTTCAGCAGTTGGTTTTCCTGATTTTTTGGAAGTCAACTGACAAACAAATGGTGGTATACCACTCAGAATTAAATGTTCTGCTTGTTCTAGTGGTAAGGTTGCGACATGTCCAGTTTTTCTAGAAAAAAAGAAGATCAACTGCTCGGAATTGCTTGGTGCGCGGACAGCTCTTGATGAATTTGGCTCATCTTGAAATACCTATACGGTCGACTGCTGTTTCCTTTCGGGCTCATACGCATAAATCCATGATCCATCATCTGTTTCAATGCTATAGACGTGTTTCGAAGCACCGCGATCGTATTTTTGAGCATTTCTTTCGACCAATCGACACGAGTCCCTTTTTTGGGGGATTGACAAATTTTTCAAAAACAATTTTTTTACAGTCAAATGTTCATGCAATATTGAATGTATGCTGGTCCCACCAATGCCTAAGGTTGTCCCAATCTCACGATAGGCCACATGACGGTCTTGCAATATTCGTTTGTGCACAGTGTCAACGGTTTCCGGAACATCAACTGATTTTGGACGACCATCACGAAATTTTTCTTCGAGTGAACTACGACCTCGGGTGAACTCGCTGTACCATCGATAAACACTGATCCTTGATGGAGCTTCATCACCAAAAGTTGAACTAAGTTCATCCATGCATTGCTGTTGAGTTAGCCCACGTCGAAAGTTGTAGAAAATACTCGCGCGAAAATGCTCACGGTTCAACCCCATAACTTGGCCCAAACAAAATCTTATAACTTAGTGTAAACAACACAAATCGCGCTCCAAGTTCGCAGCATATCCTCAAAATAATCAAACTTTACGATAGTGAAGTCAGTTGCTAGATTGCTACACTACTGTTGCCAAATCTCAAAATATAAAAGGCAGCCCTCGTACACTCTCTGGGTGCGCAACAAGGGTATTCATGAATTCCCTGGGAAGCAGACACTGTTTTTCACCTGCATTCTGTAGATCATCTCTCATGTCTCACGAGATTGTATGTCAAAAAGAAATGTTGTGGTTTAATGCCGTATTGTATATTCTGCTTTATAAATGAGAGAGATATCATTATTCAGGTGGAAGTGTGAGTGGGGAGGAATACGTCGTAGAGAAGATATTAGACAAAAGAATTCGTAGAGGTATGTTTGATTTACTTAGCCTTTTCAAAGTTCGTTATTATGTAAATGAGATCTTGTTCAGGGAAAGTAGAATATTACATCCAGTGGAAGGGATATGGTCCGGAAGAAAACACCTGGGAACCGGCAGAACAATGTGTAGGTTGCTACTTCAAATCATTCTTTCCTTACGTAATAGTTTTTTTTATCATTTTCCTACATTGCTTCTGACCATATTGATCGAAGCTATTCTGAGTAAGCTTCTTTGAAGTATGCACCTCCAAACTGTAATTTGAGCGGGGGAGAATATAGGACCGTAGAACGGTCTCAAGCACGACCAGGATTGACAAGAGGAGATTTCCAAGCCAAAGTATCGTTTGTTATTCTATTAAACAGCAAGTGTGCTGTCGAAGGAAATCACGGATCTGCTTTCTAAATGGTTAACGCGGTAAACTTGCAGATGTGGTGTCCAAAGCAGATTACTCCTTCCCTTAGATTAAACCCACGCTATTGCGGTGCGCAGGCTAATGACCTGGGGTTTCGACTAGATGTTTTGTTGACTTCTATTATTCTGCCTCAGCACACGATCCGAAATTCTCCCAAGGTTGGCGAGTTAGTTATGGGCAAAAATTTGGTCCCGCATGAAACTCGAACCTATGCTTGTGCTATCCGAGTACATGTACAACGTGGGTCCGGTTAGCAAAATATCCCTAAACTTGCGAGACTTTCGAACTGCGTAAGGCGGCGGAATAACAGCACTCAATTAAACAACAACTCAAAAGAAGTTATTACGGTTTAATGGCACGTTCACGATAAAAAAGGGTTTCTAAGAATTCCCCATAGCACGAATTCGGCACAATTCTGGCTCAGTGTAGTTATCTGTGCGCAGTGAAATCAAATACCCCTTCCATGCATCTTTGCAGCCACATTCTTGTGCAACCACTTCAAAATAAACTAAGGTTCTGATTATTGCCTACAGCTATGTTTTTGATTTTGGATTCGTGTCTTGCTGATAGGGGCAGGTACAAGTTGAACATTATCCTCCATTGAGTAATTTGGGTCATCCAATCATTTTATCTCCCTAAATATGCCGTTTTTCACATTCTCTTCGTTACCTTTGCACTACTCTGGATTGCTAGTGTCATTAATCGTTGAGAACCGGATACTCTAAGATGGCGTAAACTGTACGTTTAACGGTTTATTGCTTATATTGGCTGACCGACACACCATGTCGTATGTGTACTGATAAACTGTGGCATGAAAGCCATCAAGGGGGGCAAGCGGGGCTTCGGTAATTTGAGGGAAAAGAGCACGGTGTCCGGATACCACTATTGCGAGTTCGAGTGTCGTCCGAGACCGCCAACCTTGCGATGATCTTATGTTGCTTCGCAAGCGATTTTGAGGTGTAACTCCCAACCAGACAATGTGTCGTGTAATGAGCAAACCCATTGAAAACCCGGAACTTTTAAAATCATGCTGAAAAATTTGCTGTATCGCTTTCACGTAATTATTCGTAAAAATGCGAGGGGGAGATGCGTTCAAGGACCCTACTATTTGACTCCAGCCCTGCTAAACTGCCGCACTAATCACCTGGCCACCTTTTTTTCCACTCTTTTCTTGCCACTTTGAGGTTAAAGGGAACTGTTTCAACAATTCGCAGGACGGATACAAATTTCCAGAAACGTATGCAATGTGAGTCTCATCGCAAATGATCACATTGGTTCGAAATCCTTTCTCGTTCTCCCAATCACTAGCTCTAGAAACGACTTGTTGCTCTTCTTTTGAAACGACTTGTTGCTTCTCTTTTATAGTTCTCATCAAGAGGGCAAACATAGAAGTGAAAAGTTTGCATTTCGGAACGCTTTATACGTCCACCACTAGTATTAGTAGTAGAGCTTGCCTTTGCTCGCTCTCGGTTCGCGTACACCCTCGCCAAAGTATCCAAGATAAACTTTGAATTTTCTCGAACTACCGCCTGTCCAAAATGCTGCCGGGGAACCAAGCAGGAAATCATGTCTCTTTTTACATATCTCTCAATGTTTGCAAAGAAATCTGCTCAGAGCACGGATCAATTACCATAACTTAATCTATTTTCCTTAAAAGGCAAAAGTTTTGCACCCAAAAATAATTTGCTGACGTTTTTACCCTGTGGCTCAATGCTTTGGGTTGATCTGTGGACTTTAAAAAGTTCTGGAAGAAAGAATGTACCCATGGAAAACTCGTGGGACTAGACAGTTCGAACGAACGTCTTGCATGGTTACAAGCTTGATTATGTAATCGAATAAGTGGTTCATTTTCTGAGAGCGCTCAAGTTTGTTTTTAGGACTGCCCCAGTCTAATAAAAGAGTTCGAAAGAAAGCATAAGAAGGCCCCCAAGAATTCCTCGCAGAATAGTCGTAAGCGAAGAAGGTTGGTTGTACTCTCTTCACGCTAAGTCCAGCTTTCAGTTTTCTCTATAATTCTATCTGCGAGTGTTTGAAAAACTGATTCGATTTTCATTGATCAGCGCTTTCGATATGAATGCCTTTCTCTACACAGGTCCCATTCAGCTACTACATTTTCTGTTGTGAAACTCACTCTACAAACCACAAATATACTCTATTGGCAATGCTAGGGCGAATGAAATTTCGACGTTCTGTTTGATATAATTTCACACTGTGAAGGTCCTTAATCCAATCCAAAATCGTCATTTTTTCTGAGCTAGGCTGTTACTCGTGTTCCTGTATCAGGTTTTGGTTTAGTGTAGTGTAGTTCTCTCGCATTCCGGACATAAGCCAAACGCATTTGCGTATTTTTTTATGTGTGCTCTTCCTATCCAGACAAGGTGTGTGGAAGAGCTTCGTGGATGATAAATAAGTGGTCATTCTTGTGCACCCAAGTTGATTTTAAGTCAATTTACAGTTTTTTGCGCTTTCCCAACAATCTCTCAATCTAACCGTGGAAACGGTTCCTTGCCTACTCTCATAAATGTCAGATCTTCGAAGAGGTGCTCTGTGTAAGGTGAAGATCGAGATCGAATGATGAGCATAGAAATTTCTGATGACATGGCCCACCTCTGCGCCATATGTGTGACAATTCCCCTGGGCTGAGAATTCGATTCTCGAGCGGGAGCAGTTGGACTATTTCTCGCCATCCACTGCAGTTTGGCGTCCTATCTGAACCCTATTGCATCCGTAGGTCTTCCTCAGCAGTTTCTGTCAGACTTCAACGACCGACCGACCGACTGCGGCGGTGCTGGCGACGTGTTGACACGCAGTACAACAATGAATACCACGCGCCTTAACGAGTGACACGGCCTTCAACGCAATCTGAACAGCGTTGTTAACTTGGCCAGCGCCGCCGCAATCGGTCGGTTGATCGTTGAACTCTGAAAGCAGCCTGTGCTCGCTTTTGGTACGTAGCAGTCTACAGTTGAACCGTGGACGGTGCATTGGTGCGTCCAGAACAAGCGAAAAATAAATGATCACATCGGTGCGCTTATTTATGGGCAGCTTCAACTCTGAGCTTCGTCGCTCTAGGAAAGGCGGGATTGCGGACTCTTTGTGGGTTTTTACAGGACGCCCAAATTCAGAAACTTCTAATGTAGTAGGATTTCATACAACTCACTGCACATGCTATTAGCTAGATGTAGATTTTTGTATCATGCATGGTTATTGCATGGAAATCCCAATATCGTTCAGATCGCCGAGACACATTCGAGTCTTCTGCAATAAGTGGCAGCGAGAGCCGGAAGGGTATTATGACTTTCCTTGTGATTGTGATTCCTACGTATCCGTACAGAAGGTTATTAAACGGTCCAGACAAGAAGATTCATCAAAGGCAAACCAGGAAGGGGTAGAAATGCCAGTGTTTCCAAATAAAGAACTATTTAAATGGCCCGTTTGCTAGTCGATCGTGATGCTGGGTGACCCACCAAAAAGGCGACAAAGATGCAGGACTAACAAGGTTTCCGATGGAGCGGGTTGTTGAACAGAAGCTTTATTGTCATTCCTATCGTATGCAGGAACGCCGCTTCATTTGCGATCTCAACGAACGGTGTACCAAAAACGCAGAAAGTTGTTAACTCACTTAGATGGAGACCCTTCATCGTTTTCTCTGGATGAAAATTTTTACGGAAAACCATTCGTCAACAAATGAAACAATCAGTTCTGCCTATAAACGCCAAAGGTGCAACCTTTCACAAGAAAAGTAGAAGCAGCAAGATGATTTTTCTTGAGAAAGTCACTGACAAGGGTGAGATGCTCGTGGTTTCTCCTGAAAACTGGCAAAAAGCTGTACTCGAAAGGCATACTGATGGACGTAATGAAGCACTGATTCGACGGCGCTTCCTGAAATAACTCGTTGTACTTCCAACAGGACGATACTCCAGCCCCCAAAGCCAAGCTCGTCCCGGTGTGGTGCCGACATTAACTGCCCGGCTTCATTGCTCAAGAGGAATGTCATTTCTGCTTTCCAGGTCTTAACTCACTTGATTCATGTGCAGTTCCAGTCTGGAGTTCTAGAAGGCAGAACTCAACGGTTGGGAAGAAATGGAGGAGGTTAGCTGCATGCGACATGAAAGAATTTCGAGACAACTGTGGGCCCTTTAACCGCGCTCATAGGGGATATTTTTAAATGCAATTGTAGCATTTTGTGTTCCATGTTAGCAAACATGCTCTTAGGTTCCATTCACTGTTGAGAATCTTTATATAAATTGCCATGAATGGGCTCCTATGGCTTTTGGGACACCATGTATGAGTATCGCTTTCGTTCCCTTTCATTCCATTATGTGCTGATGGAATGCTTCCCAGAGGCTGTAGCTGAATGATTGTGACCTGGTGTAATTAATGACTAAAAAGGCATAAGTTTCGAAAGCAAGTAGATGTTATCAAGTCAATGACCTCGAGAGTCCCAGTTTATAAGTAATAGTGCTGTTTAGCCGCCTCAATGAGGAAAGTGACGATGCAGCATCAATACAGGATGTATGTTTTTTTTTTGAACGATGTCTTTGAAAATGCTCTCCACACTTTCTTTTTTATAGAGTGTCGAAAAAGACATTTTTGATGATGAAACAGCTGAAGACGCACCTAAACTTCCTCCCAACCCAGTGAAGAATTCGAAAGGTTTGCGTAGTTTCACAATTCATCCCTAAATGCATCTCACTCCGATGTTTAGAGGACGATTCGAAATACGGAGTATGTCAAGGACGTAAGGTATCGCAGATACTAGGCCTGAATACCAAAGGTTCCGAGCTGCAAATGCTGGTTCTTTACTCTGATTACAAGAAAAATCGCGAGAAATGTGCCGAGCTTGTTCCGTCTCGTATTTTACGACATTATGCTCCTCAGGTTGGCTTGCTTTCCCACACTTATTGTTTGTTGTATATTTCTTAGCGTGAGATTTTACGCGTTCTGATCTCTCTTTATTCGGTCAATCTGAAAACTTTGTATTTGTGATGAACTTGAGAGAACTCAGAGATATACTATCCTTCGGACGCTTTTCCAATATACTTATTCGCATTTTGTAGAGATAAAGCCAATTCAAACGTTAGCTGATTTTTTCGAAAAGGGGTTGGATCGGGAATTTACTCCCTGGACCATAAGGTGGCGCCGTCTCTCTTAGCACCTTCCCTTTTTCGCCTTTCTTCAAAAATTTATAGTTTCTGGCCGTAACTGTTGCAAGATTCCATGAGATATTCGCTAAAATTTGCAAACAGGTGCAGAGCCTTTTTTTCTTGTTCTAAAGTAGGTACTTCTCCCTGAATCAAAAACTTCTGGCCAGTGAATTAGATCAGGGAAACCAAATCATTATTTCAGCAAAAGTTCTCAAAAGCAGGCAAATTCTCCACATATTTCGGCGCTCTCCATAAGCCTGTAATTATACTAAAAGATAAAGATAAAATAAATTACGTAACATCCTCCACATTCTGCAGTTAATTTCATCTTGGCAGCCCATTTGCTCAAAGTTGATGAGTAATTTCACTTTTTAGTAGGGTTTTTTTTTNTTTTTTTTTGTTCTTCTTTCATGGTCATCTTTCCAGATATCTTTCAAACTCTTTGTATAGAGACTCGACGAAGTTTAAGTTGAGGGCTGGGTGGGCCACCCAATTGACGGCCCGCCTTTCTGTTGAAGGGCACTATTTATAGCCGACGATTGCCCAGAGTACGAACCGTTCGAATGCTCATCGACGCTGCCCATCGCATATTCCGTGTCCTTCTTAAGGTCCTTTTTGATGCGTCGTATATGTGACGGGTGGTTGGACACTCACCGGGCCCTGCTTTTCCGAAGTGATGAATTCACGGCGCAGCAGCTAGCACCGCACAGGCGACACCATATGCGTCGGTTCCACTGTTTTCTGTCAAAATAGTGACGATATAGCAAAGTTTTCTCATATAGAAGTGGGGCCGTATGCAATGCATAACGCCCAGGTTGGGAAGGGGAGAATCACCCTAAGGAAACGACTGCGAGGGGCGTGAATGTTCAAAATGGAGTAAGGGAGGCTCACCACTTTTTTAGAATAACTCTGCCTTAAAAACCATGTGTAATACTTTTACATAGAAGGGCCACTTCTCACCTGAGTGCGAAACTCGATGCCTATTGTGCTGTTCAAATCAGCTGTTGAGGATGTATGACAGATGCAACGAAGGGTTGTGTAAGTGCAGGATCCTCAAGGTATGAGATTCGAAAGGATTGTTTCGCAGAAGTGTGAAGGTTGGAAGGTGGAGAGACTGGTATGTGCGATTAAGTGCCCCTTATGAGTTGGAGCTGTTACAAAACTGGTTACCACTCTTCATGAGACTGTATCTAACTTAAGCGTCGAGAATTCGTGTAGAAATTGTGGAAAAGTCCAAACCTTCTGCCAACTAAAATTTGATGTTTTTTTTTTAACAACCATTAGCCACAATATAAACTAATTACGTGATAGCCGATGAAAGCTACCACAACTTTTCAACGAAAACTGTGGGAACTTAGCCTAAGTAGGCTATATTGCAGGTTCGCAATTTTCGCTGACGCTTTTACCCATTACATGTAGTCTTGACTGTTTTTTCTTCGGTCCGATTATTAGGGCAAAAATACTCATGCAGGAACACTTCAGCGGCTGGGACCTAGGCCTGTTTAAGCAATCAAACTTTAGAATAGCCCCATCACTACTGTTGTCAAACGATGGCAAAATTGCCGGCCATCAAGTATAGTAGTGTCGCTATGTAATAATTTGTGGCAGCGTTATAATATCCATAACACTTCCACAAATTGACATGAAAAGATAATGAGATTCATCAAAATCATTAATTTGGAATTGGATTTCTAAGCCACCTGAACCACTTTCTCTTGTTAGTAGCCTTTGTATTTCAGTTTTCAACCATTACTTGTTTGCAATATTGACAACAGTTTAGAAGCAACAATTTTTCAGATGGTTATCGATTACTACGAGTCATTGGTCTCTTCGAAATGAATGGTCTCTTGTATATCACACTATCAATGTTTATTCTGTACATCGATGTTATAAAATGTGAGCGCTGTAGTTGCAAAAAAGGCAAGACAATGAGATCAGCAGTTATGTAAAGCAAGTATCATCAAATTCACAACCTAATGCCAGTGCATGCAAATAATTACAAGTATTTCAATACATTGAAGAAGCTGTACTTAATTAGAATCATAAAGCGACCAGTGTTAGTGAATGTAATGTGTCAGAAAGGTTATGAGCACGAATGCCTAAAACGCCTCAATGTTTGCGTATAAGCCATATCCAGCTGGTCTCCCGAACCGAGCTCTTCGATTTGAGACCTTAAGGCTCTTTTTTTATTTTCATGATACACGTCTTCCTGGACATCGGTTTCTGTCCAAGCCTTAATCTGCAAAATACTAATGTCAAAAAGAAAACCGTTTTAAAAGTCTTAATGAAAGATCTACCGTTGTCTGCATAGAATCCACAGGGCCCTCATCCCCTTTGAAAGACGAAATGATTTCGCCTACTTTATGCACGAAGTGTTCTATGAGCTTCTAAAAGGATAATAATCATGAAAAGTTGCTTGAATTGGAGAAACCAGAATGAGCGGAACTAACTTTTCGTTCGTAACTTCTACGCCTCAGCCGCTCCACGAATTCTTCCCTTTCCCAAAAACTTTCGCAAACGATCTGTATCGTTTTCTGATTGTACCTTTCGGTTCTCGTAAGCTTTTCACACCGTCTTTCTAGATCCAGCACTAAAGGGGAAAGTACAAAATGACTTAACTACATCTTATTCAAGAAGGGGCATTTGCCTCCTACCTTTCTGTTCTAGATGTGTTACTTGGCCTTTCAAGTGTTGAATAGCGATCGAAAACATATCATTCTCGTCCTTTAGGGAGATCATCTCACGCTTCTCTCTGAATGAATGTTGCTTTGGTGGAATAGGACCGGCTAATTTTGTACCAACTTTTCTAAATCGGCACGAGCATCTTGCAGTTCTTTTTCGAGCTCATCGATTGCGTCATTAGCTTTTCTGATCTCTTCTTGTGAATCCTGAACGATTTACGGGTGTGTCCATGAACGTTGAAGTTTAGCATCTAATTTTGAATTGCTCAAATGACTAACCTGTTCTAATTTTTGGAACTCAACCATAAGGTGTTCGGCGTTGTCTCTTTCACAAGATACGGCTTCTAGTTCTTCAGTCTGTTTCCTCAGTTTAATTCTGTACTGATCAATCTGCATCTTCGCCGCGCTCAAGTCGGACCTATGACCATTGGGTGAGGTAGTGATTCAGTGAAAAGGAAACTAACATGATTTTCATCCTCTCTTTCTGAACACATGTAAGCTGATCAGCCTGACGTCGGAAGCGATCTAATTGCAGCTGTAAATTTTCACGTTCTATACTCCATTTCAGCCTCTCTGAACTGAAATACCGGCGAGAAATTTTTTTTTCGATCGAGCAATGAAAACACAATAGCGACCAGCCTCAACTTCTTCTCTAGAACTTCTCTATCATCATGAATTACCCTCAGTTCTTGCGTGGCGTGTTCTATGGCATCGGTGAAATACTTGTGACATTCCTCCAAAAAATGCATCACCTATAGCAATTTAGGAAATGTTGAAGATGCTGCGGGAGTGTAAACCATAAGCTAGGAAACCTTCCTCGAAACTCACCGCTGCATCAATAACGGATGTTTCTTGCTCATGTTTCACACGAACAAGAAGTCGTTGCAGCTCAGTCTGCACGAGCGATGAGGATGAACAAGGGGCACACTGAACTTCACATTATGACTCAAGTGGTCAATTCTAACTCTGGAGTAACGGAGATTTACATTTCGGCAATTTTCGACAGATGTAATCAAGCGGCTCAGTGGAAGAGCATCTTCATCTTCCTCAGAAAGATCGATGGATGTCTGCGTTTCTACGTAGCGTTTCTCCGGAGACAGGTGCGGATTACCTTAACATGCTAAAGTCTGGTACAGTAACATGGCGGTGCAAACCAAGTTAATAATAACACCAACAACTAACACTGTTGAACATTCCTGCAATCTTTTGGTGATGCTAATGACGCACCGACAAAGGTTTCGCGCATCTCTTTGATAGCATCAGCGATAGATGCCGATTCCTAGAACAATAATGAGCCCATTAAAACGACGTTCGAAAATTCTTTCAGGATGACTCACGGAAGCAGCCTTTTCTGCAAGCTCTCGAACTGCCGGTAATATGCAATCGTAGAGCGCGCGAGGAGTTTTCTCAACTTTTCCTACGTCTATCCCTTTGACACAACAGCTTCCATCGATTGAAACACATTGACCGGAAATACGTGATTATCATGAGAAATGCTTTAAGGTGACAGGAAACACCTCATATAAGATAGAATTCACTTGACCAATGATTTCACCTGGATAAGACTCCAACTGTGCTAAACGAGATGAAAGCGCCTCAATTTGTCCGCGTTTTTCCTCTATCATATCGCAATACTGCTGCTCCGCTAATTGCTAAAATTTATGCTACATTACTATTACAATGAAAGCTGACAGTTTGAAGCAAAAGACGTGACCGTTGTAAATTTGTCTATGATAAATTTATTTTCTGTCCTGAAATAACCAGATCAATTACTAATGCAATGCATAATGATTTGGAAAAAAATCAAATCTAACAACCAACCTGGAAAATGTGGAACTCCTCACGCACTCGATCACATTCTTCATTAATTTTACCCAGACGATGTCCCAGATCTGCTATTTCTGCACATTTTTCTTCCTTAACTTTCGGATCTCTTTCGAAGCCCGATGAAGCACTAGTACTCATTTTAATGATAGCGCACCAAATCATCTCTCAACTTCGATTCTACGGTTCGTAATCTTGCCACTGTTTCATCGCGGCACTTCAATTCATAACGAAGAGACTCCACTTCCGCAATTCGTTCGGAATTGGCAACCTAGAACCATTAAATCCATCTCACAAAGGCTACCTCAATCACCAAGGGCAGATAACGGCTAAGAAATCAATTTTGACCTCTCTCTCCTTCAGTTCATTTTTCTCAGCAATCGCTTGTTTGAGGTGTTCGCGGCATTCCCGGAGGGCCGTAGAAAGCTGTTCCGTCTCTTCTTTGGTACTGCTATGAGAAGCTACCTATGAAATGAACAAAAGAATTGAATCTCAATCACACTGGTCAAGTTGCTCCCTACCTGTCGAAGGAACTCCAGTTCTTGCGATAGCTTTTCGTTACTCGCTACAAGATTGTCCATTTGACTTAAGCGTTCCCGTAACTGCAATAGATGGCTCTTCAGCTTACGCAAATGATGCGCCATCAAACATCATAATTAGCAGGAAGAATAAGACTTTTTGAGTTAAAGTCTGAGTCGGCCTTCAAGAACAGGATTTAGATATTATACATCAAAGTACCTTGATCTCCAACTCGGAAGCATGGCGCGCATTATTCTCAGCTGCTTCACGTGCTTGCTTTTCACTCGCCAGAGAGAAGCGTAATTCCGCCAATTCTGATTTGGAGCGAGATAGGTGCACCTTCAACTCCTCAATCAAAGCGGATGAAAGAACGTTTTCTTCAGTGAGTTTATCAACCATTTCTTGACGTTTCTGCAACACAAATTATGAAATGAGAACGGCGCAAAGCTTCTGTTACTGAAATGCTTACCGCACTTTCCTCTCTTAATCTATTCATCTCACTCATTTTTTCACTCATTGAAGATTTCATTTTGTTATCATTCTCCTGAACAAGGATCATTTAGAATCTATTTTCAATCGCACTTTTACATAATTGGAAACATAATAAAAATAAACAAAAAAGTCTACTTCACCTTAAGTTCCTCTATCTCGCGTTCACAAGATAAAATGCGAAATCTCAGCTCAGACTCTTGCGTTTGAAGTGCTTTCAGATTCTGTTCACTTTTTGCTAGCAACCGCTCAAGTTCCTCATTCTTTAGGCGGAGATCAGCAGAAGAGGCCCTTTCATCACGAAGATTCTTAATTTCATCACACAAACGCTCATACTGAAACAAACGCTCCGTAGAAGTTTGCAAGAATAACGAACATATGCAAATTCAAACAGGTTTTCTTCGTACCTTTCCTTTGAAATCGACAAGTTCTTCAGCTTTAGCTGCAAGTTTTTTCACCGAGTCTTTCTCTTTTCTCTGAAGATCCAGATTTTCACTCTCAAGGAAGCCCACTTTCTGGTTACAGGTATTGAGTTGCTGGAATGGCGAAGAATACAAAATTGAAACTTCAAATAAGTAAAAGAAGAGTGTAGTCTTGTAAATATGAACATCATTCATTGCCATTTTCGACTGTATGAAACTCAAGCGGTAAAATATTTCCAGATAATAGTATACTAGCGTATTTAAAGAATGACTCCTTTATACAACTCACTTCTCGTAACATTACAACTTCGTCCAGAACTGTTTGAAAATTCTCTAGCTTGCATCGCAATTCTTTATTTTCCGCATCAAGGGTGCGATTGCGATCCTCAATTTCCCGCAGTGCCTAAGGATGAGTTCTGTGGATGCATATGAACATTTCGGCAATTCTAAGAAAAAAGAGTCACCTGTTCAACCTTAGTCTCTTCATCATCAAATTGCTGATCGCATTGAGTAGAGACATCCTGAAACACACAGCCTGATTTGATGCAATATTATTGCGTTTATTAAAACTACTAAGAAAAGTTAATTTCTGCAAAGTTAATCGAAAAGTGCTAAATCCTTAATCGAACACGTCTTTATAATTGATCTACTTTCCACATTTGAGTAAAAGAAATAATATTCGAGTCATCGGTCTTCTTCATTTATAGAATATGCAAAAGAAGTAATCCAACACCTGCTTCTCCAACACCATTTCTTCTGATGCTTCGAAGGCCTCTTCCGAATGGTTTTCCGTAGTACTTTTTGATAAATCTGCGATACGTGCTTCGAGCTGTTCGATTTTTGCACATTTCACCTAAGCAAAAAATGAAACTCATAGGCATTTTTTCAAATACTTTTTTAACATTCTACCGGTGGAGATGCTAGAACCAGAACAATGTTACCTTTAACTCATTTTGTAAGGTTTCAACCAACGCATTGCAATCTTCGACCTAAAATAAATCCCATAAAGAGGTTTCCGAAAAATGTAACATTCATGCACTGCAATGAAACTGGTAAACACCAATGTCCCTAAATTCCTAAAACCTACCTGTTTTTCCAACTTCGACTTTTCCGCATTCCAAAGTTGACTCTGATTGAGAACTTTTTCATTCTCCCTTGTTAACTTGCAATTTTTCTTAGTAGTTTGAATCAGTTGTTTTACACTTGCAACTGCAAATATGAAATAATAACAACTTGCAGTTCTTCCTTGTTACCACTTTATCTTTCCTCAAGTCGTGTATTACAAAGCGAAACGATTGCTTAAGTCAATGAAATTTCTGACTCATTACCGTTTCGCTTTTGGAAAAAGACAAAGAAACCATACAAAGATTACAATTCACACAAGTATCTGTATCTCACTTGATTTAATTAGTCGAGTCAATGCAAATGCATACCTAAAGCTTCTTTCTCTTCGCCATCTAGTGCATCCTTTTCGGAATTTCTGAAAAGGGAATGTAAATTAACAGAGTGTAATCAGAAAGTAATTAGTAATGACTACTTTCGAAATGTTCCATCATGAACAGAAAGCCTAGAGACGTAAGAAGTGAGGTTGATATGGCGAGATTTCACAAAAACCATATCCTTCGTTGGGGTAATATCAATTTTGACGAGAGAGGTATCGCCCATGTGACGCCCATACTGAAGCGTTCCCATCTATAGAGGCGGCTGGTTGGTTCTAGACTCTACAGGAGTATGAAAGGATAAATTATAAATCGCCCGGCCCAGAAAATACTATAAAAGTAGATTCCAATTCAAACACCGTCACCCTAAAAATGGAAGTAGAAGGCTCAGGCAAAATCCGAAAAGGGATTGTTTATAACCGGGAGTGTAACCTTTATTTAAAGATCAGCCTCTAGCCTTATGCTCCGATCCATAGACGAGAAAAAGAAAACTCATTTAGTCACCTACTTTTTGTATAAGCAAGAATCGGGTTAACACCTGAGGAGAAGAGAGGAGAATCGTTTGGATACGTTATTACTTAACCTAAATTGTCTACGTCTTTATTACAGCTTTCCCGTTTCCCCGATTAAATTACAGTAGATGGATAGATAAATGTTGCTGAAATACAAGACCAATGTAGGTATAGAATCGTAGCAATGCTTGCGATTCAAAAGTCGTGGATCCAGGCTAAATCTTCAAATAATGAACTGATGGGCTCAATCAGTAAGACAAGGGGACTTCAGGAAAGGAGATAATCTCCATGAAAACCTCTAAAACAATGAGCCTCATACTTCTGGTTAATATTGAAGGCTAGTTGACCGTCTGGGAGGGACCTTTCGACAATCCATCCCAAAAACCTTTACTAGCTCATTCACACAACGAGGAGAAGAAAAAAGGAGAGGTAGTGCCCAAATTCAATAGAAGTTCATTGTATCGAAGTTAAAGCTCATCGAGCTAGCCTTGTCGCCACATCACTATTGAAGCGTTTAACCCTTACGGTCAAAGAAAACGTTCATTCGTCTAAATGTTGCCGATCAAGCCGACCATTTAAAATTTTCAAGGATGATTGAATGCTACTGGACTTGTTAGGAAGAAGTAGAGTATCAAGTGGAGTTCAAGTGTCAAGGAGTTGATCAAGTATGCTTCCACAAAAAATCTCTAGTGAATTCAGTGCACTGGTGTCTCACAAAAATGCCTCTACCGTGAGCACTGCTCTTCTCTGAAATCAAAAAAAAAAAAACTTACTCAAAAAAGGTATGCACTGAAGAATGCTTGTTTTGCACAATTGGAGTTGAGGTTAGCGGCGAGAAGAATGAGCCTATGGGGCTTTCACTACCATCGTCCTAAACGTGTACCTGTTATCATACAAAAGCACTGCCAAATAGTAGAAGTCGAAGTGGATACTCTCAATAAGCACCCAAAAAGACACTAGAGGATCAGAATTCAGCACAACAAAAATCAGAAAAGCTCTTTACTACCTTCTATGCCTGCTCAATAATGCTATGGGTGCAATTGACTTTCTTCACTAGACAGAGAAATTGAGACAGATAGAGACGAAAACCTCAAATTGCTCATTGCATACCGTAAAACCTTCATCTTCTCGAGGAGTCGGATGACCACTATCAGGATCGGCTTCGCCGAGGCGTCGCATACTGCAGAACTTTACGAATTTTCAGCTTCAAATTTAAGGCTATATCTGTAAACAGATGGGTCACGAAAAGCTAACAAAAAGAAGTTGTTGAGATTCACACAGAAAACACGAGAGTGCTCACCAATACCTTTGGTATTACTGATGAAGCCAATGGTTTATTCTAGGGGAGGAAATCTCGAAAGGGAATGTCTACGGGTACACTGCATTCGTTGTGATGCATTTTTCTCCTTTTGTTTGCAATGCACTGGATTCAAGCTCATTCGAATCGTAAGGTCTGTCAAGAAATGTTGGTGAGCCCGGCATAAGCACAGCACTTGAACACGCCCTACTGCACCCTACTGTTTTACAAGAAACTCTGCAAAAACATCCTTTTGAACTTTTGTACGCAAAACTAAAGAAGCACAAAGAACAGAAACTCAGAACAAGACTTCGCATTTCAACAGTTAACCGGAGCCGATTCTTCCAAGTGTCAAATGCAAATCAACCGTCTAGGATGATCAAAATTCCCCACAGAACTAGAAACTTTGTGTATCCCGGGTCACATCCTACGGCCTGTGTCTATACTAAGCCCTACAGCATTCAACAACGGACGTTCAGTAGAAAAATACTGGGAACGAAAACAAGTTGTGCTCCATCCAAGCGGCAGATGGGCAGGATCGCGTTCACTCATTAGACTCGTTCTGCGACTTGAATTATTTTCGAGCGCGCGCATATTTGAATGCAATCTAGAGCAGCTCTAACTTTGCAGTGGTCTTTCACGCACAGAAACAAAAAAATCAGTTTGGGCACCGGGTATGGGTACATTCACCCAGGCTTGGATGGACACGGCAGACCGCGTGGCGAAATTCATGGTGATTTGACGAGTCTGGCTCCTATCATTGGGGCACAGGTTTCAAGTAGATTGGATACGTACGGCCAGTTGGTGCTACTTATCTACTATCTATCAACCCTACTTCAAATTTGTGTCCCAATGATACTGGCCAGAGTCGTTCAAATCGCTACGGATTTCGCTGTGCAGTCTACCTCGTCCATCCAGAATTTGAATGTTTCGTACCCAACGGACACCAAACTCCTACAGTAATCCCCTCGCTATTTGCCGCGCGCACCCGGAATCGCACGAATCGCCCCACACCCCGCTTCAGCAACACCAACCCCGTGTCTTTGCACAAGGCTCCTTTTCGACGCACGCATATATGACGGGTGAGAATTTGCTTACTAAAATGAGGTTACGTCGTGCCGGATTACTGTTGGAGCCGTGTGCACGTATTGAATTTTCGTTTCCATCTTTCACGTTGCTGGTTCTACTAGTAGCCTAAGCCTTTTACCGAAGAATACCTCTGCTTACCATTATAATAATAGATACGAGTAGCTCTATTCTCCCCCTATACTGCTTCCTCTGCAAACGGATCTGTGGGCCCAGTTAGTGTAAAGTATCCTTCTTACTATAAAGCGCTTCGTCTGTCGTCTGTCGTTCTGTCTGTCTGTCCGTCGTATGTCTGTCACGAAATTCCTTAGCTCCTTTAGATCTGCTTGGAGAGACCGGGTTAAGCGTGGGATGGATGGGCCATGTCCCGAGAAATGTAAAGCACACATCAGTTTGGCGAAGCCCCGTCCACAGTGAGCGTTGCGTGCATCGAAATGAGCTGTACTGAGGACCATGATTTCAAATTCAGTCACAAGACGGCTTCAAAACTGGGGTGTAAAGATGGCTAGAGGTGTGCATTGGTAGGTTAGATCCAAATGGGGAGACCTATCCCCCATGGACGAGGCGTTCTCTGAAAATGCAATACTTTATGAAAACATTTATAACTCGGTTTGGAGAAATCCAACAGAGCAGGAAAAAGTTGATGTAAGGGAAGCATTTTATAGGATGCCTCCAGCACAAATGGGCCCACAATAGGCGGAGTGTGTCTCGAAGCTCACATCGTTCCTTACATTTATATACAAAAATTCATAACTCCGGTTCCCATGGACCTAGAAAGTTCGAAGTTGGAAGGAGTATACAGGGTGACCCACATGTAGTGTGACAGGCAATAAAAATACAACTTATGGGCTTCTGGGCTGGAGGAAGCGGTGATCGCTTGGGCGGAAAGGAACGCGATGAACGTCATCTGAACCTTCCACAGGATTGGACATCAACTCACAGCATAAAGAAGATGCTGCAATGTTGTGGAACCACGCTTCCGGGTTTTTGAGGCGAAGCAGTTTTTACCTTCAAATTCCCCGATCTCAATCCTTTGGATTTTGTTGTATGGTCGATTCTCGAGCAAAAAGCCTGCGCTTTCAAACACAGGTCTTATGAACCTCTGAAAGAAAGTTCTTTTGTAGAAGCGTGGAATGAAAGTGATTGCGCGCATTCTGGAAAACATCCGAATGAGGTTGGATGTTTGCATTAAAGCGAAAGGTGGTCATTCTGCAATCGAGATGTGTTATGTTGTTTACAATTTTGTGATGATTGTGTAGGAGTAATAGTTTTCTATTTGGTTCGATCTGTATAATTTTCATGCTAGTTTTCTGCGTCACACTTCATGTGGGTCACCCTGTAGGCGGCGGGATGAGAACACTTATGGTGGGTGGCAGGACCAAACTCTGCCCACGGGGGGCGGGGTTTGAGCGGAAACTCATAAATCCGGTAAAGGTCTGTGATGAAAATCAGCTCATGTGGCTCCGTCCCTCATGGCTAGAGCCCCTAGCGCACGCGATAGCTTGCAAGGCCGCCTGGCAATATATTAGGCAAGCAATCATTGAGCAAGCCCTCCTCTCAGAATTTACAGCTATCATCGTGAGCGTGAAGCGTCACGACAGGTAGTTTCAAGACGGAGATTGAGTTTTTTATTTTCGGCGAAAATGTTCTGAGGGGCACTCTGCGCTCTTACGTTGATGTTTTTTTTTTTTTGAAATGTAGTCAAAGAAGCGATGAGCATCGGGCGAGTGGGTGTAAACCTCATGCAAAGATACCATTAAATCCAATAGACCCGGGCCGCTCAAAGTTTATAGGACATTCTGGAGTTATTGCTTTGCTGTAGAGCATCTCGAATAAATACCAGTTGGATAGAAGCCCTGCTCAGGTCCTGTGTGTTCAGTAACATGGCTCATTTCCCTCTTATCCCAACTTGACTACCCCTGTACTTATAACAAATGTGAACCTCTAAGGTCCGAATTGACTATTTTCACGCATGCCCCGCCCCCTGTGAGCGGAGTCTAGTTCTCCCAACTATCATCGGTGTCCTACTTGCCGTCTTCACTCCTTCCGAATTTAAGCCTCTAAGGTTCGAGAGACTGGAGTAATGAACTTTCCTTTACTATTTACAAATTATGGATTCCTGCTTAGATATGTATTTTGCGCAAATCCCGCCCCCTGTGGGTGGCGTCCGATCCTGCCACCCACCACATGTGTTCCTATCCTGCCATCTGTACTCCTACTAAATTTGAACGCTCTAGGCCAACAAAAAGAGTACCTATGAATTTCCGGTCGAACACTCACAGGGACACACATACATATACAGACAACCGGCGATATGTGTACAGTAGGATGCTCATAAGGCCTTCTCCAGTATTAAGTCGGAGAATTCGAATGTACTCATTTTTATTTTATTTTTTTCATTTTCTAATTTTTTTAGTTCTGTAAGTCGCATCACTTTCAATTGGGAACACCCATCACCAATTTCATGGCATTCCAACGGGTTTGCATAGCAGTGTGATGTGCTATAAATTTAGAAACCGCAAATAAAATCTATAACATGTGGAAAGCAGATTTTGACCTGTGTAGCCAGCTCTTTACGCCCTGTGCGGCAACTGACACCTGTTCAAATCCGTCTTCTTTGCCGCTCTTGTTTATAATCTCTTACAACTCCCTTTTTATCACTTTTTGTAGGCCTATAATTTACTGAGCTGTCGAGTTTCGCGCTTTCTTTGCCACCTTTCCGCTATTCTACGCCATAACTTCGATTATTCCACTTAAACTAAATACCACAAAATTATCGTGAGCTGTGCCAAGCTAGTGTTGGAATGACGCAGTAAGATGGCTATAGAAACTAAGCACATTTTATATTTCAGCAATTACATAGGCAATCAAAAAGTGAGCGCAATACATAATAGTGAAAGCACTGCTATTGAAATATGTTAACATATTGGCAGTTTGAGGTAGAATATCAGGAAAAAATGAAAAAGATTCTCTGTTTACGGCGTGACTGGTTATAAACCAGAATGAGGTAACACTGCATATCTCGATACAGGTGTAAATCTTGAAAGGAGTAATTGCATACTACTTGCTTCATTAACGCTTTTCAGCGGAACAAAACTGAAGCAGAATAAGGCGTATAATATTTGATGTCACAACTGAACCAGAGGAATAAATAAAACAATGAGTGCTAGACTCCGCCCACAGAATAAAAGAAATCCAACAAACCGCTGCGTAATATATGCACTAGAAACTACTATTAGATCCCCGAGCGCTCAAAACCAGTTCAAACCACAGTGCTTCAGGAAATATGAGCATTATTTTACTTGTATCACAAAAATGCCAGGAACTTCTGCGCTACGCAACCTAGCGAGAGAACAACACACATTTGAAACCTGTACAATGGAATACATAAAGGAAGGCCTGCTGAAAAGAGAAAAGATATCGACAGCCGTACTCATATGTCGTTTAGTGCTGCGTTCGTGTTGTAAACCTCGACGGACGCCAGAAAAGGTTTTTTAGAGTGGTTTCACAAGTGGCTAGCAACAACCGTCCACGAACTGCATTATGAATAATGCTTGTGAATATTCAATCAATACATATATGAAAATGAGGTAGGCATCGCACGCAGTGAAAGGAGCTCTATCATACTTTTTTTCACATTCCGCTTCGCTGACTTTCATAATTTCATTCTCGGAGACTTCAATCTGAAAGTTGACTGGCATGGTCCTACTCCCCTAGATGCT